>JAJOZX010000945.1:0-200000 GCA_023014485.1 Bathynomus jamesi
TGGGCAAACAGTATAATTGAGCAAGATACGAACCAGATGCGAACAACTGAGAGTAATTATCATTTTTTATTATCTTTAAAGACTTTAATCGTGACAAAAATCTATTAACTTGGTCTTCCAACCTTAAAATGACTTTATTGACGGGTTCAAGAATTTGTTTGAATTTGCTAACATCACTTAGGATTTCATTAGTTTTATTTATGTAATCAGATTTATTCAAAATAACAACTCCGTTGCCCTTGTCCGGTCTAGTCACAACAATCTCCTGGTTCTTTGCCAAATTCTTAATAACCTGCAAGTCACTCTTCTTAAATATGAAAGATTTAAATTTAAGGTTTCTATTCTAAGTTTGTGAAAAAATTCATGAGTTAAATTAGCAAACTGACATTTAAAATTATTGAAATCACCGACATGGGGAACATTTTTCAAGCCATTAAAATTTTTTTCAAAGTAAAGAAAAAACGAAGGCTTATATATTTGAAATAACGGAAGCTTCAATTGCAAGCCAAGTGAGAGTAAAAACTTTTCCCGAGGGGATAGGGTGTAACTAGAAAAATTCGAAATTACTTTATCAGAATTGAAAAAATTAGGTGAATTCAGGCGCAGGGCCTTTAACTTACGTTCATTAGTTTCAGAAATGGTAGAATGAAACTTTTCAAGTTCACGTTGTACAAGAGAAATTATTAATAAATAATCCAACAACGAAATGGTATTTTTAAGGGTAATTATATACTGCTCAAGCGACTTATTATGCGAGTCTGAAATTTTGATTTTATAATTAATTTCATTATTTAATAAATATTCCAGGGAAGATTGATAAAATTCAGAGTCATATAGATTGTCACGATAAAGTTTGAAGTAAACGAATTTCGGGAAAACCCTGCAGGTACGACACATTTCAAGAAAATAACAATCGAGTTTTGACTTGAGAAGCTTTCGTGAAGTCTTCCAAACATGGCGATAAGCCCTAAGGCCATCTTGTCCATACCTTGAGTATATATAGTCATGCGGTTTGCTTCTACAAAGCTTCAATTTAATATTTAGGAGAAATCCAATGACAAGGAGGAATGTAAATGCCATGAAAAGTCTTCTTTAATGCGCAACGTTTCGAGCAATACGCTCATCATCAGGCTAGATAATAACAATATGAAATTAGAATCAATAAATAAATGTGAACAAGACAAAATAATTTCTATAAAACCTATTCATTAAAAGCAAATTTTAAAAAGACTAAAAGAAGAGGGTTAAATTCAAAGTTATAAAATTTACATATAAAATTACAAGAAATTTAAAAGCTATTTTTAAATTACATATAGTAAATTTGAAATTAGTACACTGGAATAATTAACACTAATACAATGGAATAATTAACACTACGAACCTTTCAATGCTGGTTCCGAGGCACGAGTAATTTAAAACAAAACAAAACAGGAAACAAGCTATGGGTTGGGCGGTTGGAGTTATAAGTTAGGGGAGGGGGGATTATAAAAATTGGGGAGGGGGGAGGGGAGTTGGGGAGGGGGGATTATAAAAAATTTAGAGGGACAGCTGAGGAATCCACGTTTAGAGAAGGGGTCAATGTTTTAATATAAAGAGATTCCAAAATTCTAAGTGAGTTAGGACAAGAATTACAACCGAGAATTTTAAAATTATCTAAAGTGACATCAGTTTTACATTTTATACTATGTTCCCGAATACTGGAGGCTTCTTTTTTATTTAAAATTTTACCTGTTCGGCAACTTATTCCCATATGCGAATAAAATCTAGCCTGAGGGAGCGCACGGTGCTGCCAATATAAGTACCAAGGAGACACCTTGGGCAGGTAAATAAATATACAACACCGCTACGCAACGAATCAGGAGTTCGATCCTTCGCTGAGAAAAAGCTACCTAAAGACATTTTGTTAATAAATATAATGCGAAAATCAGTATGATAAAAAAATTTTCTTAACAACTTTGTAAATTTAAGTTTAAATTCTTTATTCATGGGACCCATTTCAGGTACCAGGAAATATTTTATATCTTTAGGCACTGAAATACAGGAAAGTTGAGGGCTATAAACATTATTTAAGAAAGATCTTATTAGTTTATCTACATATTGAACAGGAAAACTATTATTGGTAAAATATGATCTTAAATTATTAAATTCATCGTTTAGTAAGGTAAAACTAGAGGTCAAATTATATCCTCTGAACAAGAGAGTTTTAATACACGACATCTTATAGTTAAAATCAGTAAAACTAAAGAAATTCATGCCCAAACCAGTAAAAGTGGGTTTCCTGTAAACTGATGTAGTAATAGAATCACCTTTTTTCGAAATTAAAAGATCTAAAAAGGGAAGGGAGCCATTTTTCTCAGTTTCCATTGTATAAGTTATATTGGGGTGCAGAGAATTTAAGAAGTTAAAAAATTGTTGCGCTTGTACAGCATTATCAAAAACAGCTATCGAGTCATCAACGAAGCGTCGATAGAAAATTGGTTTACAATGGGTGGGAGATTGTCTAAAAATTACACTTTCTAAATGAGTCATAAAAAAATCAGCTGATAAGGTCCGACGGGTGATCCCATCCCAACACCATCAATTTGTTGGTAAACCTTATTATTGAAAGTAAAATAACATTGCTTAAAAACCAATTCTAAAAGTTCCTTAAAATAAGACCATGAAAAACCATGAAAACTATCATCAGAGCTAAAAACCCTATCTAAAATAATGGCAATAGTTTCTGATACAGGTACATTCGTGAAAAGCGACTTTACATCAAAACTGACAAAAAACTTTTTTGAATCGAAATTCTTACTAAGAAGATCTTTTTGAAATTCATAAGAGTTATTTATAGTATAAGCATTTTTCGCAAAAGGTGACAGGAGACCAACAACAAATTTTGCCAATTGAAAGGTAGGTAAGTTATACGAAGCTAAAATAGGACGGAGAGGTGTTCCAACTTTATGGATTTTAGGCAAACAGTATAATTGAGCAAGATCAGAACCAGATACGAACAACTGAGAGTAAGTATCATTTTTTATTATCTTTAAAGACTTTAATCGTGACAAAAATCTATTAACTTGGTCTTCCAACCTTAAAATGACTTTATTGACGGGTTCAAGAATTTGTTTGAATTTGCTAACATCACTTAGGATTTCATTAGTTTTATTTATGTAATCAGATTTATTCAAAATAACAACTCCGTTGCCCTTGTCCGGTCTAGTCACAACAATCTCCTGGTTCTTTGCCAAATTCTTAATAACCTGCAAGTCACTCTTCTTAAATATGAAAGATTTAAATTTAAGGTTTCTAAGTTTGTGAAAAAATTCATGAGTTAAATTAGCAAACTGACATTTAAAATTATTGAAATCACCGACATGGGGAACATTTTTCAAGCCATTAAAAATTTTTTCAAAGTAAAGAAAAAACGAAGGCTTATATATTTGAAATAACGGAAGCTTAAATTGCAAGCCAAGTGAGAGTAAAAACTTTTCCCGAGGGGATAGGGTGTAACTAGAAAAATTCGAAATTACTTTATCAGAATTGAAAAAATTAGGTGAATTCAGGCCCAGGGCCTTTAACTTACGTTCATGAGTTTCAGAAATGGTAGAATGAAACTTTTCAAGTTCACGTTGTACAAGAGAAATTATTAATAAATAATCCAACAACGAAAGGGTCTTTTTAATGGTAATTATATGATGCTCAAGCGACTTACTCTCAGTTGTTCGCATCTGGTTCGTATCTTGCTCAATTATACTGTTTGCCCAAAATCCATAAAGTTGGAACACCTCTCCGTCCTATTTTAGCTTCGTATAACTTACCTACCTTTCAATTGGCAAAATTTGTTGTTGGTCTCCTGTCACCTTTTGCGAAAAATGCTTATACTATAAATAACTCTTATGAATTTCAAAAAGATCTTCTTAGTAAGAATTTCGATTCAAAAAAGTTTTTTGTCAGTTTTGATGTAAAGTCGCTTTTCACGAATGTACCTGTATCAGAAACTATTGCCATTATTTTAGATAGGGTTTTTAGCTCTGATGATAGTTTTCATGGTTTTTCATGGTCTTATTTTAAGGAACTTTTAGAATTGGTTTTTAAGCAATGTTATTTTACTTTCAATAATAAGGTTTACCAACAAATTGATGGTGTTGGGATGGGATCACCCGTCGGATCTATCAGCTGATTTTTTTATGACTCATTTAGAAAGTGTAATTTTTAGACAATCTCCCACCCATTGTAAACCAATTTTCTATCGACGCTTCGTTGATGACTCGATAGCTGTTTTTGATAATGCTGTACAAGCGCAACAATTTTTTAACTTCTTAAATTCTCTGCACCCCAATATAACTTATACAATGGAGAGAAAAATGGCTCCCTTCCCTTTTTAGATCTTTTAATTTCGAAAAAAGGTGATTCTATTACTACATCAGTTTACAGGAAACCCACTTTTACTGGTTTGGGCATGAATTTCTTTAGTTTTACTGATTTTAACTATAAGATGTCGTGTATTAAAACTCTCTTGTTCAGAGGATATAATTTGACCTCTAGTTTTACCTTACTAAACGATGAATTTAATAATTTAAGATCATATTTTACCAATAATAGTTTTCCTGTTCAATATGTAGATAAACTAATAAGATCTTTCTTAAATAATGTTTATAGCCCTCAACTTTCCTGTATTTCAGTGCCTAAAGATATAAAATATTTCCTGGTACCTGAAATGGGTCCCATGAATAAAGAATTTAAACTTAAATTTACAAAGTTGTTAAGAAAATTTTTTTATCATACTGATTTTCGCATTATATTTATTAACAAAATGTCTTTAGGTAGCTTTTTCTCAGCGAAGGATCGAACTCCTGATTCGTTGCGTAGCGGTGTTGTATATTTATTTACCTGCCCAAGGTGTCTCCTTGGTACTTATATTGGCAGCACCGTGCGCTCCCTCAGGCTAGATTTTATTCGCATATGGGAATAAGTTGCCGAACAGGTAAAATTTTAAATAAAAAAGAAGCCTCCAGTATTCGGGAACATAGTATAAAATGTAAAACTGATGTCACTTTAGATAATTTTAAAATTCTCGGTTGTAATTCTTGTCCTAACTCACTTAGAATTTTGGAATCTCTTTATATTAAAACATTGACCCCTTCTCTAAACGTGGATTCCTCAGCTGTCCCTCTAAATTTTTTATAACCCCTCTCCCCCCTCCCCAATTTTTATAATCCCCCCTCCCCTAACTTATAACTCCAACCGCCCAACCCATAGCTTGTTTCCTGTTTTGTTTTGTTTTAAATTACTCGTGCCTCGGAACCAGCATTGAAAGGTTCGTAGTGTTAATTATTCCATTGTATTAGTGTTAATTATTCCAGTGTACTAATTTCAAATTTACTATATGTAATTTAAAAATAGCTTTTAAATTTCTTGTAATTTTATATGTAAATTTTATAACTGAATTTAACCCTCTTCTTTTAGTCTTTTTAAAATTTGCTTTTATGAATAGGTTTTATAGAAATTATTTTGTCTTGTTCACATTTATTTATTGATTCTAATTTCATATTGTTATTATCTAGCCTGATGATGAGCGTATTGCTCGAAACGTTGCGCATTAAAGAAGACTTTTCATGGCATTTACATTCCTCCTTGTCATTGGATTTCTCCTAAATATTAAATTGAAGCTTTGTAGAAGCAAACCGCATGATATATATATATATATATATATATATATATATATATATATATATATATATATATATATATATATAGTTACCATACAATTCGTACGGGACCAAAATGAATGGTACACTATTTGGCATAATCGGAAAAGGATGTATAGCTTTTATGGCTAATTCAGATCTTAGTTTAGTATCGATTTCATATCCACGCCATCTGTCATGTAGCCGCTTTTAAGAGATTTCGGAGGGTAAATAAAATAAGTTCCTTCGTTAATTAGTTCTGTGCATAATTGTAGCTTCAGGCATCGCCTTCAAATAATTTCAGACTCGTTCGTATATTCAAAGCTTTTATTGTGTCTATTAATGGAGTCATAAATATAGACCTAACGAAGCTACCATGAGACAAGCAATCAAGCAAAGGGCATGCAGACCCGAGCGCTGATGGAATTAGCACTCGTACTGCAGGAGAATAAGATCCGGTGGGAGGGGAGGGAGTTTGTTTACAACTTTGGATATCTTCCCCCTTTCCCCAAATCCAAAAATTCCATATGATGTGGTAAATAGTAGCTCATCATGTCACACTTAAATATCATATCCTCTATGAAACTTTCTTCTTTTGATTTGTTAAATAAAGGAAACCCAACGAAACCTTTTATCACTTTCGTTATTAACAATCAATTGACGTGATCTGAAAAGACCTGATGACGTCGATCCAAGCTGTCATTAACTCAGTTAACAATATTATAGTACAAAGTCAACACTACAAATTTAAGGAAATGAAGAACTGATCTTTTCGGTGCGAGAATTAGAAAATGATAAATTTTTTTATTTACAAAACTCTGTAGTTGGAACTAATCAAGTTTTTTCACTATTAATTAACTTATTTACGGTTTTCGAACGAAGCACGTGTTACCGCTGTACAGGTACGGAAAGACTATATATATATATATATGCAAATAACTGCAATGACCGCGCAGTATATAAATGAATAGAAACGACATAAGTATTAAGGAACGTTTCTGCACACGAGGAGGAGAGATAACGAAATAATGAAAAATGAGGCGAACCGCCTGGGAAACGAACCCAGGGCCTTCCAATTGCCGGTCGGACGCTCTACCATTATGCTACGGACCTCACTCAATCACAAATCGAAATTCTCCCAAATAGGGCAGAAACCAATGCCCTCAGAGAGCACCCTCGCAAATCGTGAATATGCGCAAATAACTGCAATGACCGCGCAGTATATAAATGAATAGAAACGACATAAGTATTAAGGAACGTTTCTGCACACGAGGAGGAGAGATAACGAAATAATGAAAAATGAGGCGAACCGCCTGGGAAACGAACCCAGGGCCTTCCAATTGCCGGTCGGACGCTCTACCATTATGCTACGGACCTCACTCAATCACAAATCGAAATTCTCCCAAATAGGGCAGAAACCAATGCCCTCAGAGAGCACCCTCGCAAATCGTGAATATGCCCCTTCTTATATAGTGGGGCCAATTTTACGGGCACTTTTTTTGGTCCCTCCTTACTGCATAAAAAAAAACATTTGGTGAAACATTTGTGTAAAGTTTCGACCGTGACCATTTTTACCCAGTAGGTCGAACAGGTTACATATTTTATATTTTCAACTTTTTAATCACTTTCCCTTGTATTAAGGTAGTTGGAGGAGGTTTAGAGAAACCTTTTTCTTTACCATATACAATAATTTTTTTCGAATTTTATCCGCGTTTGGGTTTTAATTATAAAACTCGAAGTCAAATAAATCTTCCTTTTGCTTCCTCATCCCTTACACGTTAAGTTTGGTTAAGTTAACCCAACATAACCCATCCTCAAAAAACGTAAAACTCAAAAAGTAGATCGTACAAGAAAATCCGACTTGTTTACAAAGTTCGACTTAATTGGCAAAAAATGTAACTTACTATTGGCACTACTATATACATACATACATACATACATATATATATATATATATATATATATATAATATATATATATATATATATATATAAAAAAAAAGGAAAATCCAAAATACTTCTATTGCTATGTGAAAAGGAAAACAAAAACGCGCACCGTTATTGATGCTCTTAAGGAAGAGATAATGAATTACTCTACGAATCAAAAGAAATATCTGAAACATTGAGAGCCCAGTATGAATCAGCTTTCAGTACCCAAAAAGTGACAAAGCGAAACCTGACGTAGTTGCATTCTTTGAAGAGAAATTGCAAGGAAAGTGTATAACAGACCTTGATTTTACCCAGATGTAGCGAGAGCTATAGGGCAAATGAAACCACATTCAGCTGCAGATCCGGACAAATGGAATGCATTATTCATTAAAAGCTGTAAGAACGAAATAGCTACAGCTTTCTACTGGATATGGAGAAGACTCCTAGAAACTGGGGAAATATCGAGCATCTTGAAAGGAGCAAACATTGTCCCTATATATAAAGGAGGGGACAGCTCTCAAACGGAGAACTATAGAAAGGTGTCATTGACACCCCACCTCACCAAAGTATTTGAAAGAATAGTTAGAGAGAAAGTTTATGATTTCTTGGAGACACTGGAAAGATTTCAAAGAAAATCAGCACGGATTCCGTTCAGGTAGATCATGCCTATCACAATTAATAGAACACTACAACAATATCCTAGATGCACTGGAAGGCAATGCCGACTACGATATTATATACACAGATTTTGCTAAAGCTTTCGACAAATGTGATCACGGTATAATAGCACATAAAATTAAATATATGGGAATAACAAGCAAAGTGGAAAAAATGGATCTACAACTTTCTCAGAGAACGTCTACTGGTCGTCAAAATTTGCTAACAGAGATAGACAGCATAGTAAACAGCAACAGTATAGTAACATCCTTTGCAGATGATACAAAAATCAGCAGAAAAATCAGCGATGTAAATGAAGTTGAGGCCTTGCAGAGGGGCACGAACAAAATATACAATTGGTCAGAAGACAACATGTCATTTAAGACAGAGAAAAATTCAGCTCTTGAGTTATGGTAGAAAAGAGGAACTTAAACAGACCACCAGATACACAGAAAAATCAGAGAAGCAGGAAAGCGCTCGATCTGGGGGTTGATGATGACCAATGATGCGAAATTCCAAACACAAAATCAGATAGCGATAAATAAAGCAAAAAGAGTCGCGGGGCAGGTACTAAGAACGTTCAAAAGAAGGGAAAGGACAGTATTGCATACCCTGCTAAAAACACTGTTTATACCAAAACTTGAATACTGCTCAGTTTTGACAGCCGTATGAAAAGGAAGAAACTAATAAACGAGAAGAAGCGCAAAGACATTTCACAGCAAAGATTGGTGGATACAAAGAACTCAACTACTGGGAAAGACTACGTAAACTAAATCTATATAACAAGTTAAATAAATATTTAATTTATGGCCGAGATAGAAAATACCTTGCAGGCAAAAGCTACATTGTTTCCGATAGGTAAACGAGGGGCTATGTTTCACCCGCCCGATTTGGTTAAAGTTATTATTTTATTTTTCTTTCTTTTTTTTCCGCACGATTTGCTCGGCGAAATATTTATTTCTGACAAATTAGACTGTATATCACACATTTATATGAAATATGTATGAAGGACTGAAAAGCACTTAGTCTAAATTTACCTTCGTGCCAGAATTTCTATCACAATGCGGCTCCCTTGGGATACAAGGAAAATAGAGTCGTTTATTTTGAGATATTCATCTTTATTAAGTCCATAAAGCATAAACTTTTCGAGTTGTGTGTGTGTGTGTGTGTGTGTGTGTGTGTGTTTAAGGGAAACATATGAGCTTACGCGCATCACATAGAAATAAAAAAGTTTCCCGCAACCTTCTATACATAGAAATATTATCTTCTAGTGTCTTAAATCACCACAAAAAGAAGTTTCGAGGCAAAATTTCTTGGCCGCGTAGGGGTGCGAAACCATTTTTTTTCTTTGATCATTAGGACGCCCTGGAATTTTTAGATGAACTTTTTTCCGATGCAAATATAGGGACGTCTCTGCTACCCTTTGGCTAACCTTTGGTTAGCTTCCGCCCGAATTCATCATTCTGTCGAAGGTCAAGCTTTTCACTCCACCTTAGACCGACAGCATAGCTAGGAATCCGCTCCATGCACCATCAACATCCCAGCGTTCTAACCACTAGGTCATATAGGATACCCATTTATCTACCAAACAATTGTGTGGGAGTCTAAAAAAAGTATACAATACATGAATTTAATTAATCTGCAAACGTACACTAAGGTTTCTCACTGACACAAAATTATATTATATAATATATATATATATATATATATATATATACATATATATATATATGTATATATATATATATATTATATATACAGACATTGTAGGATAAAATTTAAATTTCATTAGAATTAAAATGTTTACATAGACAATGTAGTTCCTGTATATGAGCTTGAATTATCTCGATGAAATTATGATGTGAAAGAGCTAGCCCTGACGAGATGTATTTCTGAACACACAAAAAGCCTTTGAATAATTTTTTTCATTTTGTACAATATATTTTTTGGAGAAAAATTTCTTTAATGGTTACAACAAAAAGGTAGAAAATTGGATGGTAAATAAATGGGCATCCTGGTTATCCTGCAAGAATAAACCTTCGAATGAAAAGGAAATGTTTATAAATTTGTATTTGGTGTTGTAGCTAGCGAAAGCATCTTTGTGTGTTTTTAAGCATGATTGTATTTGCGAAGGAAGTCGAGGCCTAACGGGGTTACAGCCCAGGGGCTCTGCAATAAAGACGGATCTTCAAAAGTAGAAGTGAAAAATAATTTCTAACATTTAATATGAATTCAATATTAAGAAAACTTGTATAAAAGCAAGTACATCTTTTATGTGACATCGAAATTCGTGTTATTTATGTTATTTCATGGTACAAGTATTACTGTGCCGTCATATTTTCTTTGGTGTGGTTTGTTTGGCTTGTGACAAACATGTTTTAGTTATTTTAAATCTTTAGTTATTATTTTATTTGTGAAAAACAGCAAAAATTTTATACCAAAATTCATGTTTATTGTTTTTTTTTAATTGAAGGACAAAGTGCCCCCAAACTTGTTTTAACTCTTGTGCTCTGTAGGGTTACTTCCATAAATAAGTTACATACTCTTTTCATCTACAAGTTTTGGCTGTTATTAAAAGTCAACCATGAAGTGTTGAAATTCCAGTGTTGTCCCATTTTACAGAGAATCTCATTAAGTTTTTTCTGATACCAAGTTTTGACAAGTTTTTTAGAAATTCCAGTGTGTCCGAACATTATCTGTACAATTTCATCTTTTAATAAAATTCTTGATAACACACGTAAAATTCTTAAACAAGATTATTTAGAATCTGTATTTTCAAAAGTTTCTTTTATTAAAGTAACGTTGTTACAAACATTCGATATGTGCACCATTAGTGATTCGCAAAACATCCAATCGATACTCCAAATTTTGCCATGTACGCTGCAGCATATCCACATCAATTCGCTCAATAGCAGCTGTGATTCTTGCTTTTAAATCATCAATGTCTGTCACCCGCGTACATTTCTAAAAAACTTGTCAAAACGTGATATCAGAAAAAACTTAATGAGATTCTCTGTAAAATGGGACAACACTGGAATTTCTACACTTCATGGTTGACTTTTAATAACAGCCAAAAATTGTACAGATAATTCTCGGACACCCTGTATATATATATATTTTGCAGTTGTGGCAGATTTTGGCTACATTTTATGCAAAGTCTGACACTATACAAGATATACCCTAGGCACTAGAATGCAGGTAAAGGCGTGGAAGAGGGGCACCAACACGGATATTCTTTTGTATGAAGTAAAGAGGAACACCTGTTCTAAAATTGTCTTCCTGACCATAGATTGAGCGCGTCTTTACCTGTACATTTTCAAGATTTCGAAAATTGAAATTTATATTTAATTTGAGCATTTATTGAGTTGTTCAGAATAGAATGTTTTATATATATATATAATTAGTAGTGGTAATAATAATAATAATAATAATAATAGTAATAATGATGATGATAATAATAATAACAACTGATCGCGACAGGAACGTGCATATCACGACATTAGCAGTGTGGCGGCGGTTTATCTTTATAAATGTTATCTTTTATAATGAAAAATGGGATACAATTAAGGTTAGGTAAGGTTAGGTAAGGTTTGGTTAAACTTAATGACTTTTAAATGTCTCGAGAAAGAACTGAATGCGAAAATGTGTGAAGATGTCGCGGCTTTGTAGAGTAGCCAAATGCGTGTTTGTCTGCGCACGCGCGTGTTAAATAAGGCTAAGAAATTATAGACACAAATGCAGTAAAAGTCTTTCTCTGGGGAACATTACTTAATTATAAGCAATTTAAGTACTGAAAAGAAACTGTAACACGAGATGTTTGTAGTTTGCTCGTGAGACGAAAGAGAGAGAGTGTGAGTGTTTGTACATCGCTAGAGTATGACGTCATAAATGTAAACATAACTTGTTATGCGACTTCTTTGATCACCAAAAACAGTCATTTTGAGAAATGTGTGCGATACACCCTTGGAATGAAAATGACATTCATATTACAGATTGCCTTTTCTTTTCAACGATTTTACAATTTTACATTTTTAAATGCGATTTTTCTTGTGTTACTGTAAGAAATTTTACTTCATTCGGACGACCTTTAAACAGAGACGATGCTTATCTTGCCTTTATCCCGCAGCTAGAAGCATTCGTGAACGCATAAAAGTATTGTAGAAATTTCACTGGAATTTTCTCCTCTGAGGCTTCAAAATTTTCTCTTATCTCTAAATTTCCCTTTCTTTTTCAACGTACCTTATTTGCTTTGCTTTAAAATGTTCATTTTCCCTTAAATTTTCTTTAATCTTTTAACATTCTCGCTTAAACAGACAGCCTCGTAGGGACCAGCCTGTCTCTTACTGTTTAGTGTCCTGTGTATTTACTATATAGTAAATTTTCCTTGGGTTACCACGAGAAAATTGCATTTCAAAATGTTGCATAGGCTCTGTAAAGCGTATAAACTTTCTAGTCTTTTCGCTTGAGGCATGGTCGTTTTGAGGACATATCGTTGAACGCCTTATAAATTCGGGGAAAAACTTTAGTTAAATACTGGGATCATTGTAGCGATGTAATTTTGTAAAAAATAGGATTGTAACAATTTGTACGAGTTTCTTAAAAACTACAGCCAACTGAAAACGAGACAGCCTCAAAATTCCGTCATGAACGAGGCCTTTTGACAAAGGTTTTATACTTCTCAATTAACAGGGTAAGGGCCCCAACCACAGTGCAGTACTTAAAAGATAACCGAAACAGCAAGAACAGCATCAGGTGTTGAAACTAACGAAATGGCCACCTGTCAGTTTACCTTAACCGCAATGATTTGTCGCAAAGTGGACTTGATGGAGGAGTAAATCGGAAGGTGTCAATCAGTGTATATATATTGTGGGACCCGCTGCAGAGTGGAGGGAACAAAATCCGAAGTAAAATATTATTTAAATCCTGTGGCAGAATGCCCCTGCAGTAGTGAGTTAATCAGGAAGGATATTTTGACGAAAAATTCTCCGCAGTAACCCTTCTGTTGAAAGGGTTCTTTGTTCCATTCTTGAATTCTGATGTAACTCCAAATAAACATTCGTAACTACATTTATATCAGTTGTTCCCTTTATTATTCGTTACAATTACATAATATTTTTAGCGTCTTCATACTGCCGTACTCTAATTATATATATATATATATATATATATATATATATATATATATATATATATATATAATATATGTGTTTGTGTGTGTGTTTGTTGTGTGTGTGTATGTTTGTGTGTGTGATAATAAATTTGTTAATTGAGGAAAGAACAAAAAATATCATAGAAAAAATAACAAATTAGGACTATCAATACCAACTAATTAATTAAATTTGGTTTAAACCTTAAAATTTAATAAATTACCAACTTAAAAATAGTATTATAACATAGCTTTATTATTTTTATCCAATTTTTAAGTGATTGTGATTACACACAACAAAAATACAGTATATATATATATATATATAATATATATATATATATATATATGTATGAATATAATTTTATTATACTAAGGACTAAGGTGCGCCAGTTAATTCGAATACATTTTTATAGCGACAGAAAGCTCCGCATTGAGGTTTTAGTTTTAAAATGGAAAGCAATTATTTCGTTGATATAATTACAGTTATTACCCAATTAAATGCAGCCCCTTAAAAAAATCCGACATCTTTACTATTAACTTCGATTCAAACCTGTTCAATTTAAAAATAAAAATAAACAATTTGTACACGCTTTGAAACTGTTCGAACAGTTTTAACTGCATCAAACATCGTATATAATGAAATGAACTTGAAATTTCACAGAATATTTCTAGTTAACTGTGAAAATAAAATTATATATATATATATATATTTGTGTGTGTGTGTGTGTGTGTGTATGTGTGTGTGTCTGTGTATGTGTGTGTGCGAATTGCTCATTCGATTATTATATATATATATATATATATATATTTTTTTTTTATATACAAATATGGTTATACGTTTTGTATATTTTCAAAATAATTAATATATATACAAGCGCAGATGGGGTGAGAAGTTTGTGGGTGGAATGAGGGAGGTTGGGAGATGACCGTGTGTTTTGATGGTATTTAGCAACTCTCCCTAATATGAATTAAATATATGGTTGTATTTAGCAACCAAATGGCTGAATAATATAAGGAATATTTAAATAAATGTTGCTATCTGGCAACTCAGTCTTCTAGACTGATTAATATATGAATTAGTTTAATAATCATTGCTATCGGGGAATTGTCTGAAGGAATAATTAAACACATGGCGCTATCTGGCAACTCAGCCTTCTATTGGCTGATTAATTAAATACATGGCGCTATCTGGCAACTCAGCCAACTGGCTGTTTGGGACCGTATAAGATGGCGGCGTGTGGCTGAAGAACTCATATGAGCTCGGCAATCAGCCGAGCAAGGATCCTTACTCCGGATCCTTTCTCTTTCTGTCTCTTTAGGGGGTGAGGCGTTCCCTTCTCTCCCATGGAGGCCTCTTAGGTTAGGTATACACCTTTGTGGGGGAACTCCGCCTCCAATTTGCATACTCTTTGCAGCCCCATTTTGGGGTTGGCAGCAAAGGTTGGCACTTCCCTTTGGGGGATAACTCCAGGTTGCATACCCCTTGCAGTCCCATTTTTGGGCTGGCAACAAAGGGGGGTCGGGGAATTTTTTCTTTTTTTTTTTCTTTTTTCTTTTTTTTTGCAACAAAGGGGGTTGGGGTTGACACTCTTGTGACATTATGTAATATTATGCAACATTTCTGCACTCGTCCATTTTGAGGGTATACTACTGGGGGAACGTAAATGTATGCTAGAATTATAGAGGAATTAGTCTGTTCAGTGTGCCAGGTAAGGCGTGTGGGAGAGTGTTGATTGAAAGGGTGGTGGCAGTGATGTAGTCGAGACCACCAAGTCCGAGGCTGAGACCGAGACCGAGACCTGATCCTGTGAGACCAAGATCGAGACCGAGATCAAAGGTTCGAGATCGAGATCTACCTTCCGAGATCGAGATCGAGACCAACCTAACCTAAAAAAATCCAGAGCCCCCCCCCACCCCCCCCCCACCCCCCCCCCCCCCCCCCGGCAAGACAAACGTGGCAACTCAAAACAGGTGACTGATTAGTGAATAACTAGAGTCCCTTACTTTTACAAACTTTCATAAACATTCTGAATTGTGTCTGTTCAACCAAGCCACCATCATGAGTATGCCAGTAACATGTATTTTTCATTACGGTCTCGAGAGGTCTCGAAAGGTCTCGGAGAGAAAAACCGAGACCGTGTCTGTCGAGACCGAGATCGAGACCGAGATCTAAATAGCGGAGACCGAGATCGAGATCGAGATCTGCAAATTGGGTCTCGAGATCGGTCTCGAGACCGAGACCGATCTCGAGACCTACATCACTGGGTGGTGGCATGCACGGAGCAACAGATTGGGGAGGAGAAAGGGGGCTTTAGAAGAGGTAGAGGGTGTGTGGGAGCAGGTGTTTGGGTTTAAAATGTTATGTGAGAAATACTTGAAGAAAGAAAGGGATTTGTATGTGGTGTTCACGGATCTTGAAAATGCGTATGATAGGGTTGACAGAAAAGCGTTGTGACAAGTGCTGCAGCTGTATGGGGTGCATGGATCGTTGTTCAATACGGTGAAAAGTTTTTACCGAGAGAGTAGAGCATGTATGCGTGTGGAAAGAGAGGAGAGTGGTTTCCGATGAAAGTTGGTCTACGGTAGGATTACGTGATGTCTCCATGGTTGTTTAATGTGTTTATAAACGGGGTGGTGAAAGAGGTTAATGTAAGGGTCATGGGGAGGGAAGTTGGGGTGAAGCACGTTGCGGGGGGAGGTTCTTGGGAAGTGAAGCAGTTGTTGTATGTGGATGATACGGCTCTGGTGACGGACTCAAGAGAAAAGCTAGAGAGACTGGTATCTGAGTTCGGGAAGGTGTGAGAAAGAAGAGAGCTAAGAGTAAATGGGAATAAGAGTACTGGGTGTCCTAAGAAGTGTTTGGAAGGAGAGATCTCTGTCTATGGGTGCGAAGATGGGTATGTATGAAGGTATTGTAGTGCCAACAGTGTTGTATGGCTGTGAGGCTTGGGTGGCGAATGCGAAGGAAAGGAAAAGGGTGGATGTACTGGAAATGAAATGCTTGAGGACGATCTGTGGGGGTTAGGGGGATTCATCATATAAGAAACACTGTTATCCGTGAGAGGTGTGGAAGTCGAAGGAGTCTTGTGGAGAGAGCAGATGAAAGGGTTTAAAATGGTTTGGGCATGTGGAGAGAATGAGTGAGGAGAGAATGGTAAAGAGGATTTACGTGTCGGAGGCGGAGGAGGAAAGGGGTAGGGGTAGACCGAGGAGGGGATGGAAGGATGGGGTGAAGGAATCTTTGGGTCAGCGGGGCCTGGACGTCTGTGAGGGTAAAAGACGCGCGCTGGATAGAAAATAGTGGAGCGATGTGGTATATGAGGGGCGACGGGCCAGGAATGTGCCTCCTCAGTGTGTAAGAAGCGGTCTGGGTAAACTGCGAGTATTCTACGGGGCTTGGCTGTGGATAATGTTGCCCTGAGGCAGGCGCATTATTGTCATGACAGCTGATAAAGTGAATGTGAGCGATTGAGGTGCTTCCTGCCTATTCCTGACGCAACCTCACTCGGATGGGAAGGGCGTTTGGGTATAAAAAAAGGTACGAAAGAAGGAAGGACCTAAAATCCATGGAATATTATACCCTAAATGGACAGGAAATTCAGAGGAATTCTAAACCAAAAGATTTAGGTGTTGTAATGACTGATGACGCGAAATTTCAAATACAAAATAAGATAGCAGTAAAGAGAGCAACAACAATAACTGGACAGATACTGAGAACCTTTAAAAGAAGGGATAAGAATTTAAAGCTTCCTCTGTTGAAAACAATGATCATACCCAAGTTGAAATATTGCTCGGTCTTAACATTCCCATATATAAAAAAAGACATTAGTCAACTAGAAGGGGTATAGAGTTCAGAAGAGCAGTGTTCTTTTTCACAGCGATAGCAAAGAGAGAGTGAGGCAACATTGCGGCGAAGAAAAAGGAATTGAAGACAGTCTGTAAGTGGTGGGGAATTGATGAGACGAAAAGCCTTTAATTCCACGCGGTCAAGTATTGCTGTGTGGGTTGAGCCACCACGCACATGGGAAACGTACTCCATCCAGGGGCAGACAAGACCCCTATACAATACAGCAACTGAGCGGGAGTGAAGAAACCCTCTTTTAAGCTGTTTTCGAAAGAGAGTATGTGTGATCTTTCTAGGAAATATCACGAGAAAACCAGACGCCAAGAATGTTAAGAGAAGAAGGATTGAGTTGTGTATTGTTGAAGATAAGAGGATAGTCGTGTGGAAAATTGTGACGAGAAGGCAGATGGAGGAACTGAGTTTTTGAGACATTGAAAGCCACAAAGTTTTTTCTGCCGTAATCAGAGATGACAGAATTAAAAATTAAAAAAAGATGGGGACTCTATTACTTATAAACTCTCCAAATGGCTTGTCAAAGTCTTGTCCCCCATTCTCGGAACTATCTCTGATTCGCATGTAAAAATTCCATGGATCTTACTGAAAAATTGAATAATGCACGTACTGAAACTAACGATAGATTGATCAGTTTTGACGTTTGTTCATTGTTTACAAAAGTGCCGATTGACGATATGCTTGACTTTCTCTCCCAAGAATTACATAAGTATGACCTGCCACTACCTTCACACATTGTTTTGGAACTTATTAAGCTTTGCATCAAAGACTGTAAATTCACTTTCAATAACGAGTATTATCAACAAGTTTTTGGGATGGCCATGGGCAACCCCTTTCGCCCCTCCTCTCCAATATTTATATGGAGTTTTTCGAAATTACTTACATTCCGAGAATCCTGGGGGTTGGTATCCCTTGGTTGCGGTACGTCGACGATATTTTGTGTATCTGGCCCATGAATCCTGACTTGGATAACTTCCTCCTACAGTTAAATGATCAAGTCCCCTCCATTAAGTTTACTTTAGAAGTGGAACAAGACAATTCAATCCCGTTTTTGGGTGTGCGTGTATATAGGGAAAGCCTAGGTTTTAAGTTTAGTATCTATCGGAAAAAAAAAAACAATTTGTCCTACGTACACTTTTACTCGGGACATGACACCCCTACTAAGAAGGCCATTTTTTCTTCAATGTTTCTCCGCGCCCTTAGGATCGCCAGTCCGGAATACATCGATGCCGAATTAGAAAAAATCAACGGTATTGGAAGTGATCTGTGTTATCCATCTGCGTTTATGGAATCTTGTCTCAACAAGGCAAAACGAACTTTCTATCGTGTCAATAATAACACTCGTACTTTGTCAAAAAATATTTTAGTACTTCCATTTTTCCCGGGCTTTTTAGGCATTGCTAATGTACTTAAACTTTTGGATATTAATGTAGTATTTTCATATAACAATATTGTGAAAAATATCATAGTAAAAAATAGCCCTACCAATAATTCAGGCATTCTCTATAAAATTGGTTGTAAACAATGTGATTCCTTTTACATAGGTCAGACGGGAAAGGATTTGCACACACGTATAAAACAGCATCAATATTCCGTTAGAACAGGACAGTCGTCCAGTGCCCTTTTTGTCCATTTGTCAGAGTTATCCCATTGTATTGATTGGAATAATGCTTCAGTTTTATTTCACTCTAGCAACATTGTTATTAGAAATATTCTTGAGTCTGCCATTATCCAACTTACAAATAACTTCAACATAAGCAAAGGTCTTTTTCAACTCGATCCTGTTGTTTTGAATTCCTTCAGAACAGATTTAGATAAGAAGGGTAGAACGCTAAATCTTTGGTAAACTTGTATGCCACTCTAATAACTTTTATTTTTCAATTTATTTTTATATACAAGAAGGGCAGAGTGCTAAAACCCGGGCAGATTTCCAGTATAAATTTGTATTTTTTTTTTTAATAACATTGGTTGGAAACAATTCATTTGATCTTGTGCTAAAAATCGGTATTTTTTTTTTTTTGTAACATTGGTTGGAAACAATTCATTTGATCTTGTGCTAAAAATCGATAATTTTTCCTTACAAATTTGTATGCCCCTCCCACAATCCTTTAATTTTTAATTTTATTTCTCCGTTTATTGTATATATATATATTTTTTTTCTGTAACCTATATATAGGCTGTAACTCTTTATGTACTTCAGTGTTCCTGAGGATGTCATTAGACGAAAGCGCTTGAGCACCATTCTGTTTCTTTTCCTTCGTGGTTTTATTCATCATAAATATTTTTCACGTGTTACTTTCGTGAAATAATTTTCATATATATATATATATATATATGATGCAAACTCACCAAGAAAAAGAAAAATGATTTCCAGCTCTTTCGTGTATTCAGCAGTACACCTCGTCAGGGAATTCTATTAATCATTTCCTGACGAGGTGTACTTCTGAATATGCGAAAGTCCTTGGAATCATTTTTCTTTTTTCTTTTCCTGGTGCGTTTGCATCATTCATCCATTTCACGTGTTCAATTGTGAAATTCATCCCATATCTATATATATATATATATGATGAATAAAACCACGAAGGAAAGGAAACACAGAATGGTGCTCAAGCGTTTTCGTCTAATGACATCCTCAGGAACACTGAAGTACATAAAGAGTTACAGCATAATATAGGTTACAGAAAAAAAAATATATATATATACATATATACACACACACATATTATATATATATATATATATATATATATATATATATATATACAGGGCGTCCCAAAAAAATGTATACACACTTTAAATAATTATAAAGGCAGTGTTTATTAAAATACATTTCATTTTCAAAATGTAATAGAATCTACAGACATTATTTAATTGTTTTGTCAACGCCTGTTTTCAAACTGACGTCCGTTCTGGTCCAGGCACTGCTGATAACGCGAAGCAATGGAATCGCAAACATCACGAAACATTTCGTTTGGTATTTGTGTGCATTCTCGTTCAATGGCTGCTCTCAATTCAGCGACTGTTGCAGGTTTTATAGCGTAGACTTTGTCTTTTAAGTATCCCCATAAAAAAAGTTAGTGGTGTGAGGTCTGGTGAACGCGGAGGGTATTCTACGAAACCCCTTCGTCCAATCCACCTCCACATCGTGCCAAGTACCACTCGCAATACTCCACTCTTCGGTCCGGATCATCTTCATTAATAGCATGGACTAATATTGGAATGTAACTTTTCCATTGACAGCGCTTCAAAATGCGTTGGACAGACGATTCTGAAATTCCTACCTCACGACTCGCTTGCCGCACAGATTTTCTTGGACTTTGGTGATACGTTTCCAGTACTCTTTCTTGCTTTGTGGGGCTTGTCGATGTCCGTGGTCTTCCGGAACGCTTCTTGTGGACATTCTGAACAGTTCCATCGGCTTCAAACTTATCTCTAATTCGAGTGATGGTAAGTCGCGTTGGTGGATCTGTTTGAAACTCCCTCCTAAACTGTCTTTGCACTTCAACTGCGTTTTCACACTTCCAGTAGCATTTTAGAATGAATTTCCTTTGTTCAAAGCTTAGTCTGACTGCCATTATTAATTCTAATGGGTTTAACTTGGAAAGAAAGAAACATCAATTGAGCTATCAGCTGTTAAAGTGTGTATACATTTTTTTGGGACGCCCTGTATATATGCAATAAACAGAGTGAAAAATAAAAATTAAAAATTAAAGGATTATCGGAGAGGCACACAAATTTGTAAGGAAAAAATATCGATTTTTAGCACAAGATCAAATGAATTATTTCCAACCAATGTTATAAAAAAAAAAAATATACAAATTTATACTGGAAATCTGCCCGGGTTTTAACACTGCCTTTTTTTTTTGGTTAAGGTTCGATATATATAAAAAAGGCAGCGTGTTAAAACCCGGGCAGATTTCCAGTATAAATTTGCATTTTTTTTTTTTATAACATTGGTTGGAAATAATTCATTTGATCTTGTGCTAAAAATCGATATTTTTTCCTTACAAATTTGTATGCCTCTCCGATAATTATCCTTTAATTTTTAATTTTTATTTTTACCTCTGTTTATTGCATATATATATTATTTTTTTTCTGTAACCTATATATATATGCTGTAACTCTTTATGTACTTCAGTGTTCCTGAGGATGTCATTAGACGAAAGCGCTTGAATACCATTCTGTGTTTCCTTTCCTTCGTGGTTTTATTCATCATAAATATTTTTGACGTGTTACTTTCGTGAAATAATTTTCATATATATATATATATATATATATATATATGCTGCAAACCCACAAGGAAAAAGAAAAACGATTCCAAGGCCTTTCGTGTATTCAACGAAAGGCCTTGGAATCGGTTTTCTTTTTCCTTGTGGGTTTGCAGCATTTATTCATTCACGTGTTTTATTGTGAAATTCATCATATATATATATATATTATATATATATATATATATATATATATATATATATATATATATGGGGTGAACTCAGAATGGTTCCCTGAGGTTTTTTATGATACATACAGACCGTGCATGGAACAAGGAACCCTTCTGGCAAAATTAAATCCACTATAGTCCGAATAATTAATGGTAAATGACAAACACTATAGTTTTTCTTTTTCATGATGTTAGCCCAACGTGGGCAACGGGTAACTCGCAAAGAGGTCCCAAAAATATAGCTTCCCTCACCAGCTATCTGCAAAGCAGACAGGATCCTGCTTTGGGACAGGATCTAGGGTTTAAAGCAGCCTAGCCCCGCTACATTTAGAACCTCAATATAGGCGAAAGACTCGTTGCATTCACGTCAGATTGAATACATCAAAGAAAAAGGGGTAACTATTACATTTTTAGCCAAAAACGAAAACATAAACCTCAACTGGCAGAATTGAGCGTCCACTTTTCAAGGCACATAACATGTCCGTTTCATGATGGGAGTGAATGGGAGTGGATTTAACTTTCCCAGAAGAGTTCCTTGTTCCATGCACGGTCTGTATGTATCATAAAAAACCTCAGGGAACCATTCTGAGTTCACTCCCATCATGAACGGACATGTTATGTGCCTTGAAAAGTGGACGCTATTCGGACTATAGTGGATTTAATTTTCTCAGAGAGTTCCTTGTTCCATGCACGGTCGTATGTATCATATATATATATATATATATATATATATATATATATATATATATATATATATATATATATATTAATGAATCACTCTATGATACACAAAATAAATTTCGACAAACTATTAAACTTAAAAACGAAAAAGTAATTTATTCCTGCTATATACGGGACGGCATAATGCAGTATATGCCCGTAAGACGCAGAAAGGACGAAAAATATCGATTCGTTCTCAAAATGACTCCGACAGCTTTCGGCAGCACCTACTATAGAATTGCCTTCGACATAACCCACTTGTTAAATAAACCTATCTTAAAATTTTATGATCCTTATGATCTTATAATTCTGTTATTCCTCACAGTCGTTCAAATTCTGTAATTGCTAAATTTAAGATTTTATAATATAATTTTTAATTTTCAATTTAAATTTAAGTTTTACGTTTTTATAATACTATAACTTTTGAACTTAAAATTTTATAATCCTTATTATCTTATAATTTTGCTATTCTCATCGTCCTTCAAATTCTATAATCGATAATTTTGACATTTTATAATGATATAAATTTTATTTTTTAACTTTGTTTCAATTATTCTATAATTTTGTAACTTTCAACTCTATAGTCTCACCGTAGTTGCATATTTAATATCAGGTTCTTCGTTCTGGTTTTAATTTCAACCGTTTTTTATTTTTATTTTATCTTATTTTATATATACAGTATATATGTATGTATATTAGTGATGTAGGTCACATCCGCATCCGCATCCGCATCCGCGGAACATCCGCACATTTTCTCGCATCCTCATCCGCACCCGCATCCGCACTTTGGACTGTGGATGTCGTGCGGATGTGGACCGTTGAGATAAAATGTCATTAATAAGCGGAAATTATCAAATTCTACTATATTAATAGAACTAGTTCATTGTGCGCAAAAGTGATGCAAGCGACAAGACGAGAGGCTGTTCTTGTATGAAGTTACTCTCTTGAAACCTACTTAGATCCACGTTACAAAGCTAAGTTATTTCACCTAGTACCATTAGAACGAGTTAAATCATCACTTGGCAAAGCAGTTGAAGAGCTTCAATCTCTGAATCTGTCGCTTCGCCACCCACCAAAAGAATAAAAGTTCAGTGACAGAACCAACACCTTCAACAAGCAAATCTATCACAGAATCTGTCTCTCAGTTTTTGAGTCAAGCAGCAATGACGAGACCTACGCGATGTCAAAAGATGTAGTAAAAATGATCGAGAGCTATCACCAAGAAAAATGCCTGGCTGCATGTGACATCCTATTAGTTGGTGGAAAAACACGCAGAATATCTATCCATACTTGAGTAAACTTGCAAGGAAACATTTAGCACGTCCTCCAACAAGCGTACCAAGCGAGAGATTATTTAGCAGTGCTGGATTAATATATGAGAAAAGAGAAACAGCTGGCAGCAGAAAAGGCAGAAAAAATTAATGTTCCTTAAGCATAACCTTCCTATAATTAAGTTTGAACATTAAACGATGAAAATCCTTAGTTACTTTATTTTAATTACTCATTTATAAATATGCCTACTAAAACTTTAAACTTAATATAAATAGTTATCAAGCTAATTAAAGATCTCTTTCTATAAGGTGGAGGAGGTTGGGGAAAGAGGTCGGTGGGGTGCATTTGAGTTGGGTTCACGTCCGCATCCTGGTAACACAATTATGGTTTCTAATTGTGGCTGAAACTCAACAAAATATAACGAATTTATTTGCAGACGAATTCACTAATTGATTTCTATATTAGTTAGATGCTTGATATTATTTTATATGTTCAGAGAAAAGTACAGCAATTATTGTACAATTAATCAATTATACTACATTATAGCTACAGCTCTCTCTATATAATAACTTATTATATACGTTAAACACAACAAATCTCGAATATGTCCTAAAAATAACGAAAATGTAGACATCCGCATCCGCATCCGCATCCGCGGATGTTGAAATCAAACATCCTCATCCGCATCCGCATCCGCGGATGTGAAAAAAATGACATCCGCTACATCACTAATGTATATATATGTATATCCGACAAAAATGTGAAAATCTATCCAATTCTAATTCTTCTCGCTCTTTCTGGCATCTAGCTAAGAACCTCTTCAACAACTTTACTTCCTCTTCTTTCCCTCCTCTTTTCCATTCTGACGGCACAGATGCCGTCTCTTCTCCTGACAAAGCTGAACTCTTCGCTCAAACTTTCGTTCACAATTCAACCCTGGACGATTCTGGTGCTGTTCCTCCATCCAGTGGCGGATTATCACAAAGGCTATTGAGGCTGAAGCCTCAGGCTCCCATGCTTGAGGGGGCCCCCCCCCAATCAACTGAGTTTCGATGATATAATTCGAGATTTCGCAAACTTCTTTGATTAAATATGACAGAGTACACAAACTGACAAATTCACTGTTTTATTTTATGTTTTATAGGCCCTAAAGTAAAGTTTGTTTAATAATGTTTGGTTTTGGCAAACGACAAAATACAGTGTTAAGGTTCTTTTGAGTTTGTTTCTCAATTAGCCTGAGCACCGTACATATAATTCGTGTAAATGTACTATGTACTGTACATGTATATTAGGGTGGATCACTTTTCACTTTTTTTTAAAAAATTATAACTGGTCAAAGGTTTTCCCATGGTTTGGTTCAGTGGAAGTACACTGACACCATTTTTACCAAAATCGATCAATATTTAGGGGTCGCGCATCGACCATGAAAATTTCAATTTTGGAAATTTGGCCAAATTGACAATTTTTTACTGAATAAAGATAAATCATCAAATGACCATATTTTCTGAATCCTCTCAGTGAAAGAAATCCTCTCAGATACTTACCAAGTTGATCGGACAAGTGGTTTAGAAGTTACACTCACCTAGAAATAACATTAAAATTTAAAATACGTATTTGTCCCCGTTATGGACGTAATCATAGCATCAGTAGCTGGCGCATCCTAAAATCCCAATTACACACACACGCTATGTCTATGACCAATATTTTTACTAATCACACTTTGCTTTTTACAGATCAACTGTGTCAATTAATTCTTGTTTGATAAGTCTAGACTTTAGTACAATGGATAAACTGTTAACAACCAGGAGTGGGAAGACTCTGAAAGTTACTTATTCTGGAAAAGAGAAAGCAGCAACAACAGCACCACCTTCTCTAAGGTCAGCCACGGACGTCTTCTTAATTGGTCAGCCATCTTCCTCGATCGGTGGTGTCAAATTGCCAACCACCCATCAAGTTCTCCAGTACTTCTTCTATGCCAAGCAGGAAACTACTGACAGGAAGGCCGCCGTAAAAGACACGGTGGCCAATGTTCTAGCATTTGGAACATGGCACGTATAAAGACGATCACGAGGCGTAACTGCGAAAGAAAAACTGGAGTTACTGTGGGAAGAGTGGCGCTCGCTGCAGAAGAGCAAGATGAGAGGACAGTGACGCGGGAAAAGGCAGGGAGAAGTTTTCAGAAAAATCTGAACAAGCTCTGGGACATCGGAGCTCCGATGCTATTGAAGAGATACAGAAGAGTCGACTGCTCTCAGACAACAACAAACAAGAAGATATTAAATTTTATGAAGATCAACGGGGCCTGCGCCAGGCAACAATGAGTGGGAATGATAAAGTGTTCGTTGTCAAGAGAAAACGGCAACTCTCAAGACAACAATCTCGTGATGAGCCAGGCACCTCAAAAACGAAATTAGGAACCGAAGCTGAGAGCGACGATGAATCTATAGAAAGCAGATCATCGAGCAACTCCGAATCACAGCTAGAACCACCATACCGACAGCCGAGAGAATCAACTGTATCAATCAGCCTTCCTCACCGCATCCTCAATGCACCGGCTGTTATTGAAGTGGCTGATCGCTTCCGGATGTCCAATAATCAGGTGTGTTATATCAGTAATGATCTTTCCTTGACAAAGATATAATAGACGTAACGACGGAAAATTTAGTGATTATTTTGTCACATAAAAACCATACGCATCCTTGTCAATTTCCTTTCAATTTCGCACATAGGTGGCAAGTGTCGTGGCGGCAGTCCTACGTTCGGCAGATCCGCCCGCAGACCTGGACAAATTCAGTATCTCGAAGGACACGTCTCGCCGTGGAAGAGTGGCACATCGTTGTGAAGTGTCGACAGCTGTGCAGAAATCCTTCGTATCTCCGAGGCATGCTGTCGTCCACTGGGACGGTAAAGTAATCAAGGTCAGTTTTGCCCTCACCGTGGACGACAGTGAATTAACATGTTCCAGTGACGACAGTGGATTGACATATTCCAGTGGACGATAATGGATTGGCATGTATGACATACGTTTCAGGACTCTCTTGGATCATTGGAGCACCGCCAGGCGATTCTCATCTCCGGAGCTCCCCAATGCACAGAAGGAAAGTTGCTGGCCGTTCCGACTGTTGCTGACGGCACCGGTCTGTCCCAGGCCCAGGCGACCTTTCGTGCTCTCAAAGACTGGGGATGCGAGAACAACGTGATTGGACTGTGCTTCGACACAACTTCCTCCAATACGGGGAGGGTGCAGGGTGCGGTGGTCCGGCTGGAGAACATGCTTGGTAAACCGCTCTTCCAGCTGGGCTGTCGCCATCACGTTATGGAGCTCATCGTGGGGGCAGTGGTCATCACCGCGTTTGGAAGAACCACAGCACCAACTGAACCTTTGTTCCAGTATCTGAGGAGAAGGTGAATTTCAAGTCTAAGGCGCATTTGTTTTCTCCAATGATTTTTTGCCTTCAGAGCAATTGAGATATCAGCGTCCTTCTACTAATGATGTTAATAGCAGTCGAAAAGGGAAACTTCAGTCGTTTTCATGCAATATTTTCATAACTCCCCTTTCAGGTGGGACAAGCTCGACCTCTCGACTTATCGCGAGCTGGAGATCGAGCATTTGGCGGAGGTGACGTGGCTGATGGAGCTCCGAGATGAGGCAGTCAAGTTCCTCGGCACCGCTTCTGGTCTTGTCAGAGAAGACTACCGAGAAGTGGCGGAGATTACACTCCTGGTACTCGGGGCCCAGCCACGTCGTGGCACACACTTCATGCGCCCAGGAGCCTACCATCATGCGAGGTGGATGGCCAAGGTTGGTATTTTGAATTAGAAGTTAAATATTGTATTGCCTTCTGCAAACAGCCATTTGAAGTCCCTACCAGAAAAAAATAAGATAAATAATTTACCATTAAACAAACTTATATGGAGTGGTATCGGTATTTATACATCACAGTGCGTATTCGTTTCAGATCATCTACTACACGAAGCTCCTGATGTTCAGCGGTCAGCTGGAGTTCGACGACGAGCTGGTACAGAAACTTCAGAGAGTGGTACTATTTACTGCACTCCTCTACGCACCTGCCTGGCTGGCGGCTCCTGTCGCAGCTGATGCCCCGCTGAATGACCTTGTGTTGTACCAGCGTCTTCTGCAGTACAGGGCTGTGGATCGCGAGATTGCAGAGGCTTCACTGGCAGTGATCAGGCGGCACTTGTGGTATCTGAGGCCTCAGACCGTCGTTTTCGCCCGCTCTGCAGTGACAAAGTGGAAGACACTGTGAAGCACGAGATGGCAAAGAAGCTGTGCCGCCTCGCTGTGCCCGAGGACTTCACGTATGACAACGTCTCGGTTGATGACACGACGCGCCTTCCGGACCTGATCGATGAGTCATCGTGGTTCGTGTTCACAGGCCTGCAGGTGTGCGCGTCTACGTGGCTCACTCTGCCGGTGAATAAGTGGGATCAAGATAAGAACTACTGTGATCTGAAGAATGTCATCTCGCATCTGAAAGTTACCAACGACGTGGCAGAGAGAGGGATAAAACTGATAGAAGATTACGCGAACACTGTCACAAAAGACGAGTCACAGCTGCAGGGTCTTCTTCAGCTCGTGGAAAAGAGCCGGAAAGAACTCGGTGACTTCAAGAAGTCGTCACTTGCCAAGATGACGTAGCGCAGAGGGAAAGGGAGTTAGCAGAGAGAGTACATGGCGCACGCCTTAAGATGACGTGTGTTCTAACCACGATTCATACAGTTTTTGAACCTAGTTAGGGGCACCGGAGTAAGTGCCTTTAGTGATATCGGTAAACCGTTTTAATACAAAATACATTTGATCTTTCCTTATTCGTTTTATCTTATCCTAAAAAGCAGACAATGGCAGACAGCATATGGAGGTACGGGGACAAATACGGTATTTTAAATTTTAATGCTATCTCAAGGTGAGTATAACTTCTAAACCACTTGTCCTATCAACTTGGTAAGTATCTGAGAGGATTTCTTTCACTGAGAGGATTCAGAAAATATGGTCATTTGATGATTTATCTTTATTCAGTAAAAAATTGTCAATTTAGCCAAATTTCCAAAATTGAAATTTTCAAGGTCGATGCGCGACCCCTAAATATTGATCGATTTTGGTAAAAATGGTGTCAGTGTACTTTCACTGAACCAAATCATGGGAAAAACTTTGACCAGCTATAATTGTTTTTAAAAAGTGAAAAGTGATCCACCCTAATGTACATGTATTGTCAATAAAAAGCTATAGAAAAGGGCCCCCATATTCTTCATTGCCCCAGGGCCCCGAGGTGTCTTAATCCGCCTCTGCTTCCATCTCCTACCCCCTCTGACTTTATTATGTCTGAAATTAGAATCTCTTCTAAAGGTGTTTTTTCTGCCTTATCTGGGCTCAACTCTAGGAAGGCGTTTGATCCTGATGCTGGTCCTCCTGTTGTTCTTAAAAAGTGTGCTTCTGTGCTGACACCCTACCTATGCAAACTCTTTCATCTGTGTCTCTCATCTGGTACTTTTCCTTCCTGCTGGAAGTTCGCTTTCATTCAGCCTGCCCCAAAGAAGGGTGACCACTCTCAACCTTCCAACTATCGTCCAATTGCTTTAATTTCTTGTGTTTCCAAAGTTTTTGAATCTATCGTTAATTGGAAGATTCTCAAACACTTTCCTTCCCACAATCTTCTTTCAGATCGTCAGTATGGATTCCACAAGGGACGCTCTACTGGCGATCTTCTTGCATATCTCTCTGACTCTTGGTCATCCTCTTTTCGGGATTTCGGTGAAACGTTTGCTATTGTGCTAGACATATCGAAAGCTTTTGATAGAGTCTGGCACGAATCTTTAATTTCCAAATTGCCGTCCTTCGGTTTCTATCCTTCTGTCTGTGCCTTCATCTCTAATTTCCTTTCTGGCCGATCCATAGCTGCAGTTGCAGATGGCCACTGGTCTCCTAAAGCTATTAACAGTGATGTTACCCCAGGTTCTATCTTGTCACCCACTCTTTTATTTTTACTTATTAATGATCTTTTAATTCGCACTTCCTGTCCTATTCACTCCTATGCCGATGATTCCACTCTTCATTTCTCCACCCACTTTCCAAGGGTCCCTAGAGCACTCAGTGCTTCTAAGAAGTTAGTATGCTGTACCGGCCTCCGCAGTTGTCTTTACCCCCACTAATTTGCTGTCTCTGTACAGGTGTCTTGTTCGCCCCTGTATGGAGTATGCTTCTCATGTGTTTCGTGGTTCAACCCACACAGCCGTACTTGACCGGGTGGAATCAAAGGCTTTTCGTCTCATCAATTCCCCACCTCTTACTGATTGTCTTCAATCTCTCTCTCTTCGCCGCAATGTTGCTTTACTCTCTCTTCACTATCGCTATCATAACGGACATTGCTCTTCTGAACTCTCTAACTGCATGCCTCCTCCTTTAAGGAGAGCACGCAGTACCAGACTTTCTACACATTTTCATTCCTATTCTGCCCAACTATCTAATGCAAGGGTTAATCGGTATTTTCAGTCTTTCATCTACTCAACCGGGGAACTCTGGAAGAATCTTCCTCAATCCATCGTTCCTCTTGTTTCTGACCTCCCATCTTCCAAACGCAGTGTCTAGGCATCTCGAAAACCCCGGACCCTTGGCCCCCTCCTTCCTGCATAAAAAAATATTTATGTTGTGTAGGTATATATATACACAGTATATATATATATATATATATATATATATATATATATATATATATATCTCTGTATTTGTGCTGTATATTTTTATTTTTTATTTTTTATCTCTTAACTGTTATTATTTCTGTTATCGTATTACCCTAATTTTCACATCATGATCAACACTTTAAACACTCTCAATACTGTAAATGAAATTACTGAATCTGAAAACGTAGTCAACTCCAACTATATCTCAGTCGACAACTTCTTAAACAAGAAATACAACAATGGCAACCTGTCTTTCCTGAACTTAAACATTCGCAGTGTTCCATGCCACTTTGACGTAATGAAGCTAACCTAAAATTATTACAACATAAATTTACGCACATTATATTAACTGAAACCTGATTAAATAAAAATAATAAGATATTTTTAACAATCCATGGTACACAAGCTACCATGTATGTAGCGCTAACAACATGGGAGCAGGTTTAAGTATAATTGTAGATTCAAACTACAAGAGTAAAAGTATCGAAGAACTGAGAAGCATAACCAAAACCTCAGAAACACTTGCAATTGAAATATTTATTCATAACATCCAGTATTCAATTTTAGGCATGTACCGACCACCAACTGGTAACGTACCAACTTTTATTACAAATATCCATAGAATTCTAACCTCCAATTATATCTGTAAGAATTACATTATTGCAGGAGATTTAAATATTGATCTCACAAAAGAACATTCAAATAATAACGCAAGCTTCCTTCACAACACCATGACTGTAAATTGTTTTAAATTAGCTATTACAAAGCCAACTAGACTTCACAATGACATTAGAAATTCGAATCTACTGGATCAGATCTGGGTGCAGTCGCCGCTTGAATGCATCTCAAGTATAATTACTCGTGTATTGAATATCACAGATAATTTGCCTTTGTACACCATACTAATCATACATTTCTCTGTAAAGGAAACCATGCAAGTTGATTATAGATCTTACAGCTATAATAACAAATTAAAGTTCCTGAGAGAAATAACTTTTGACTGCACTAAAATAACAGAAAGTAACCATGACATTGGAACAAAATTTTAAGCATTCTCTGACACAGTAATGGATATATTCAACATACAGTATACTATCCTTGACACACGACCTTGATCTTTCTCGACTTTTCAAAAGCATTTGATACAGTTTCGCATGAAATCTTATTGAATAAACCTCACATACATGGAATAAGAGGAAGTATCCCCGATTGGTTTAAATCATATCTGTCAAATCGCTGTCAGTACATCAGATTAAAGACAATTTATCCGACAAGGCGATGCTAACTAGTGGAGTCCAAAAGGATCTATTCTTGGGCTATTACTATTTCTAATTCACGTTAACGATTTTCATCTTTCTACCACATTAAACTGCGGAATTAAAATGCGTACAATACGCAGATGATACCACATTTACTTCTTCCCATCATAATGCAGTCTTTCTAATTAATGAAACGAACAGGCAATTACAAAACGTGTATAAATGGATGCGTGCTAATAAACTTTTAATGAACCTATTAAAGTTATCTTATATGATTATTACCACAAAATACATTTATACAAACTATCAAATGTCTGAAAAGCCTCCATTATTCCAAGGGCATATTCAGATGAGAGAACTGAGAATATATTAATGTCATAACAAATATCTAAAATCTGTAAAACTCTGTCACTTGTATTCTTTTTTGAGTAAAAGTTTGAAGTTTAAAAAAAATGTTTGACAGAGAAAGAAGGATGAGAGCCTTTTGAGAGGTGAGAAATAAATCCAGAACGTTGGGTTAGGAAATGTAATGAATTTTAGACATATTTTTATAATTTTTTTAATGATTTAGAATAAAAATAATTATGAAACTTATAAATATTTTTGTGTTGCAAATAACAAATTTTATTAAATTATAAAAATATGTAAGTAACTTTCGTAATTTGTTTGGAAAAATTTTAAATTTATACAAAAGATAACGCAACTTAGGCTATTAAAAATGATCGTCTAACCACAGAAAATGGATGCTGAGTGAAGTAAAATAATCGTCATAAAATACAATAGTTGTTCATTAATTATAACTCGAGTTTTTCATCCAATTTAAAAACATAAATGTTAATGAAAAGTAACTATTAAGTAAAAGGATGTAAAATGGGTTCTTTTACTACTAAAGATCAAGTATTTAAATGTGTAAAAAATATTTGCTAATGGAATTTCTATTCTATTTATAAACTATAACAAATAGTTTCATTTATAGCAATATAATGTACAAAGGTAAGATAAAGTAAAAATAATGTAATAATGTTGTATATAGCTGTCATAAGTAAGTTTTGTAGAATAATATGAATTTGTGTATTAAAAGTTTAAGAAAGACCAAATGGCAAAAATGTACATTTAGCAATGAGCAAAAATGAAATTATTAAATTTGCAAAAGTTTAAGTAATATTGGCCAGTAATTTTTTTTTTATAGTGCTTTTAAACGTAAGATTGAAGACGACAGGGGCATATGTCTTTACAATTTGAAAAGATAGGTAGAGGGAATGAAGAAAATCTGCTGGTTAAAATGGAACAAAGCAACTTTACATCAAAGAATGCAATGTTCAAATGTTTGCAGTGAGACACAATGACATGATTGAAAAGCTAAGTGATAAGAAGATCTAAGTGCTTCTGGCATTTATAGATTCAGAGAAAGTGTATGCTAACGTAAAGAAATATGCCTTGTGGGAAGTGCTTAGAATGTATTTTGTCAGTGATAAGTTGTAAGGTTGTATTTATGTGGTTAGTAGTGGTTGTGTAAGACTTAAGAGTGAGATGAGAGAATGTGTCAGTATTAATGTGGAGCACGACTGTACTACGTGATGGAGTCACACGTAAGACGAAAACAAGAATGCTGGGAGAAGAGTAAACCTGAATTTCAAAGAGAATGAGTGGAAGGCGTCACATTTGATATATGCTTATTATGCGGTGCTTCTGGGTGAACTACACAATGAATTTAGGATAGAAGTAACAAGTTTTTTTCGACACTTGTGAGAGGAGGTTATTGAAAGTTAATATTGGGAAAAGTAACGTTCTTTTCGTCGAAGGCTGGAGAAATAGAGTCAGCATGTAATATTTGAGTGAATGGGATGGATAGATATTAGTGTTTGTAAAAGAATTTAAGTATTTGGTGTGTCTCACTGACAATAAAAGGTAAAAGTACATTGAATGTTGAAAGTGGAATAAAGTAGTGGAAGAAAGTCATGAGCCTGATAAAAGATCTGGTAGAAAAGAAGTACTCTATTGTAGATGTTAGCAGCAAGTTTGCACAAAAGCGTATTAGTGCCAACACTGATGTATAGATGTGAAGCCCTTATTTGGCATCATAGTTCGATGGAAAACATGAGAGCACATGAGATGAAAAATCTGAATATGGTTGGTGTAATTTCGATTAACCGTAAGAAAAATTAACATGTTAGGAAATATGTAGAATGAAAAAAAATCATTGGATGTGAGAACGAAGGAAAAGATGTGACGTTGGTATTGTAAATGATGTAATTGGTAAATATGTGAATAAATGTTGATTTGAAATAAATTTGGTACAATAATACCAAGAAAAAAAGAAGAATGTGAACGCTTTGTGGGAGGTTTGTAATGGGGAACCTCTTTCATACTACATATTACTGTAGGGCAGTGATGCACAAACCCTGGCCCGCGGGCCAAATGTGTCCCCCACGGGTCTTTTCAGTGGCCCCACGGGTCTTTTCAATTCAATGAAAAAGTTAGAATATAAAAGTGACCCAATTTATGACTTAGATGGAAAGTAAGTAGGCTAATACATTTAGTTATTTTCTTCGCTTGGCCCTCAAATCAAAAAAGTTTGTGCACCACTGCTGTAGGGTCTACCTCAGCTTTCTCAGAGGAGCTAACGTTGGATCTCTGGGGTTAGGGTGATACCTTATTCCTGGCGGTGATCCTTATCAATCCTTGTGTGTGCAGTTGGTCAGACTGCCTCTGCTTCCTAGTTCAAACGTGGTACCCACCGTGAATCAAAAAAATTATAATATAAATGAAATTTAAGCTATGCGAATAAAAGATCTGACACTCTTCTGTTCTGCACAGACATATGTAATTCAAGTCTTGCAACGCTTGGGTGCCCTGTCAGCTAAATTGGTTCTTATGTGCATGAGTATAAATTCATGGCTATTGTCTAGGATATATTTCCCTCTGAGACTGGCTGGAAAAAGCTGCAATGTACGCAACTTTCAATTTGCGTTACAGCTCTAAACACTCCATATAAAGTAAAAAAAAATTTCAATTATGACTACGTTAGTTATATGCATGACTCATATATAATTGCAATTTAACTACTAAGCGTGAGTAGTAAATCAACTTCAGAATAAGAGTAATTTTTAAGTACTTTATTGTACGAGGTGTGTTCAAAGAGTTCCCGAACTGGTTATGTTGCGCGCGCATCACATGACGCGCATGCGTCATGTGATGCATGTTGTAGTGTGACTCAGTCTGTGTCCAGTCTGTGACTCAGTCTGTGTTTTGTGAAGTCATTTTGTGTGTTTTGTCTCAGTTTGTGCATTTGAATAATGGCTCCTGTTGAAGAACAACGTGTGTGCATAAAATTTTGCGTTAATCTGGGCAAGACTGCTTCTGAATCCCATGCCATGCTGAACACAGCATTTGGCAATGACGCCTTAAGACGGGCAACCACTTTTGAGTGGCACAAGCACTTTAAGGATGGCTGAACGCCGACGGAGGGCGATGCAAGGGTGGAACGACCTTCCACTTCACGAATTGATGAGACACTGTTGCTTGTGTTCGTGAAATGATTCGAGGAAACCGTAGACTGACAGTCAGAGAAGTCGCAGACGAAATGGATATTTCGATAGGATCATGCCACACGATATTCAGAGAGAATTTGGGGATTCGTCGTGTGTCAGCCAAATTTATGCCACGACTCTTGACTGCCGAGCAGAAAGAGCAACGTGTTGTTGGGTCTCAAGACCGCCTTCAACGTGCCAATCTTGCTGAAAATTTTCTCAGAAACATCGTTACGGGTGATGAGACGTGGGTTTAGGGTATGACGTTGAAACAAAACAGTAGTCATCGCAATGGAAGTGCGCGACGTCCCCGAGACCGAAAAAAGCACGGCAAGTCCGATCGAATATGAAGGCAATGCTGGTCGTTTTTTCGATTACGATGGGCTCGTTCATTATGAATTCGTCCCGAGAGGTCAAACAGTTTTATTTGGAAATAATGAAGCGCGTGCGAGACGCAGTAAGGAGAAAACGGCCTGAAAGTTGGAACGCAGGAACGTGGATGTTGCACCATGACAATGCGCCCGCACACACAGCGTTGTCAATTCGGCAGTACCTGGCGAAGCACAACGTCGTAGTCGTTCACCAGCCCCCGTATTCTTCAGTTCTGTCCCAGGCAGACTTTTTTCTTTTCCCCAAACTTAAATTTGCATTAAAAGGTCGAAGATTTCAAAGTGTGAAAGAAATTATTCAAAATGCAACAAACGAACTAAAGGAGGTCAGGAATATGGCCAACCACGAATACTTTCAAAAGTGGAAACGGGAACTTTTTGAACTTTTTGAACTTTTTGAACTTTTTGAACCCACCTTGTATGTAGTTTATTTTAGAATGGCTGGGATGGTGAACATTGGCAACGTCACGCATTACAGTGAAGTTGCCAACGATGCCTCAAGGCTTTCATTAGTTCAAGGTCATGCAGTACCAGAAATAGTGTTATTTGTGACCTTCCAAATATCATAATTTTGTGTGTTTGTGGATTTAAAAATATCGTTTCCCCTCTTTATTTAAAAGATTTACATAACGAGTGCGTCTGAAAATAAGTGTTTGATATGCGACCTGACCAAAAGTTCATTTTCTTCCAAAACATTTGCAAAAAAGATACGAATAAAACATGCAAGCAAACCACACCCGGAATCATCTAATCAAGTTCAAACGAAAAAAGTGTACCCATAGATTTCATACTTCAACTTATGGCCTGCGAATTGGCTATGAGACTATCAGACTGTCATTTCTAGGATTTCTTAGTATTGAAAAGAAATTACTGATGAAAGTTAAATCAAGTCCAAGCTTCTTCGACACTGTTACCGATGAGTTTACTTCAAACACCAGAAGAATATATTTGAATTATAAATAATGAATATCGTGATCCATACGTTCTAATTGGTACACACCTGAACCCTGAATATTTTTTGCTATTACTTGGTGAGTACCCAATTACTGATTAATTATTAAAGGAAAATATTTGAAGTTGAGTTTAATTTATAGATTATATATTGGAAACCATTACAAAAAAATAGTTTATCATGGGTATAATCGTAAGGTGTATTTTTTATGCTTATTTTTTTATTAGAAAGTTCCTCGAAATTATATTTGCTTCATTTTTAAATCCAGTCAAAGACTCATGTACTCCACATTGTGTATCTACAGTACAAAATAGTCCAAAAATATAGGGATTTATAATATATTTTTTTATTATGTTGCAGGTAAACCATGTCACTGACTAGAGAGGAGAGAGTTCAAGTTATTTTGCTGGTCGGGACCCGCAGTCACCGGGAAGTGGCCGAAGAATTCAACAATATGCATCCAGATCGCGCACCAATCACACACAGATGTGTTGGCAAGTTGATAGCCAAATTTAAGGAAACTGGATCCGTAGCTGACAAGCCTCGCAGAGGACCTTCAAGGACTGTTACGACACAACGGCGGACACTTTGAACAGATTATGTAATAAATTTTTGGACTATTTTGTAATTTTATTAATTTTGCCCTATGGGTCCAGACTTACGGGACACCCTATATATATATATATATATATATATATATATATATATATATATATATATATATATATAATATATATATATACAGGGTGTTTCAGGAGGAAAGGTCAATACTTCGGGAGGTGATAGTATCGGTCATTGTGAGAAAAAAAGTTCATATGAACATGTGTCTAATTCTGAATGGTTACGGAGATAGAGCTGTTTGAATCTGATGCGCGCGCAGCTCTTCCTCCCCCCGCGGTGGTTCTATTCAATGGCCACCAAGGTCTCCAGACCTCTCTCCGTTAGATTATTATTTGTGGGGTGGATGAAAAGTCAAGTTTACAAAAGAAAGGTGAATACACGAGACGAATTGCTCGCGCGCATTTTGGATGCTGCTGCCCGCATAAAGGAACGTCAAGACCAACTCAGACGAACAACACGCGATCTTCGCACACGAGTTTCAAAGTACACTGAGGTTGACGGTGGGATTTTCGTAAACGTATTGTGAACTGTAACAAATTTGTCATTTCTGTATCTGATACCATTCAAAATGCCAATGTTTAAACATTAAATGTTAGAAACAGTAATTGGTGTCTCTTCCTTGATTACCATTAACAATGCTTTTGTATTTGTAGATTGAAACAGCTCGATCTTCGTAACCATTCAGAATTAGACACATGTTCATATGAACTTTTTTTCTCACAATGACCGATACTATGACCTCCCGAAGTATTGACCTTTCCTCCTGAAACACCCTGTATATATATATATATATATATATATATATATATATATACACACACAGTACATATGTGTAAAATATTTCAATATGCCATTTTCAGAGTGTGGTTTAAGGAAAGAAACGTTTTATTTGGGTATGATGTTTTCCATGACAGAAACCATCATAGATATTTATTCTTCGTACCTTTATCATGCTGGATCTGGACACTTCCCGAACAGTAATTCCGATTTCCCAAATAAGGTGAGGAAATTCTAAATCCACGAACAACCATGGGTTAGACCGTTAGATTCTTGCTTTGTGTGAAAAAGACTTTTGAAATCTCCATCTACTGCTCGTATAAAATTATGTTGCACATTGTTATTCCTGTGAAAAAAATAAATTGAATAAGAATAAAAATGAACTTTTCATTCACACGTTCTTCGATCGAGTAATTAAGTAAAGAAATAAAAGTTAGTCTTACATACTCTCTTTTCATATTTTCCGCACCGTTTTTATTTGCTTCTATTCTGGAGATTCATTTATTTTGTCACCACTCAAAGATATGACGTCACAATAAAGACCCCAAGTTAACACTAACGAATAAATAATTATTCCTATAATTATCTTTATGTGCTCAACCTCAACTTTACATCTCATTTTCTCGCGCATCTCTTTTCTATTTATTTACTAATACGCTTCAATCATAAAGGCTGATATTCATCTGAGGTTCAAATTCTAAGATGCGTATTGCTCTAATTATTACTCTGTGATGATTGCATACACAAATAAAATGGTTTAATTAATTTACAACAAAGAATCATTATCGTTGAGGAGCAAACCAAAAAACTGTTTCCTTTAAAAGTAATTCACTCATTTTAATCTTGTAACCTGTAAAGAAAGGGTTATTTACTAAAAACAAATTGAACTCTTGCCTACTCAATCCTTTTTATTATTCAATCTTATCTCGTGTGGTTATCCCGTAATTTCAGCTTCCAGTCGAGTACATTTTTGTGGCGTACCCTGTACATCTCACCTTCATATTTATTTTCCTTCAAAAACTATAAATTGTTATAAAACTTTTGAAGTCTTTATTAAATAATTTGTATTATTTTAGATCACTTTTGACTCACGCTCATATTTTGTGAAGGAATAAAACAATTTCGTATAATTTCTATTAAAAATAATTTTATTCTTTACAAGTTATTTTTAGATAAAGAATTAAGAAGAGTCTCTCTTATTAAAGTTATTGAATTGTTCTCCACGTTCTAATAATCAGCTGTTTTTATGTTTATTTTAATACTTGGATATGAACTTTACGCATAGATTTTTAACCCTTTCACTTCGGGCATAACTTTGAAGCGAATTATATGAATTTGAATTATTGAATTCGAATTATATTACATACATCCCCCCATTTTCAAGAGGGGATTTATAAACTACATCAGAAGTTCAGAAAAGATTAGGAGTTGGTTTATTTACCACACCCGGATCTGAGAAAGTAATTGGACGTGTAGTTTATATGCCACACCCGCAGCGAAAGGGTGAAACCAAAATATCTCCTCTCATATCTTCACTTATAAAAGATAAGATAAAAAAAGTTTTTTTTAAAATAAATTTCTCCTTTTAAAACAGGAAATGATAGAAATCCAAACGTAATTTTTAAGAAAGCACAAATTTTATTTAAATATTTTGAAATTACTGAGACATACAAGTACGAAGACCCATTTGATGGTTTCCTCAAGAAGACATTACAACTGATTCGTTGGAGATAGTGAACAAGTGGCTTCCGTTCATAATCTTTGATGTCGAAATCTCTATATTTGCAGGTTTCGTCTGGGGGAGAAAATAAACTTTCTGACTGCAATTTTACAACTGCTTGTAATAAATAATCATGTTTTTTTATCTCTCTCTCTCTCTCTCTCTCTCTCTCTCTCTCTCATATATATATATATATATATATATATATAATAAAAAAACTTAGATAATAAACTAGATTTAGAGGCTGGCACAAATCTTTAATTTCCAAACTGCCCTTATCTCTAATTTTCTTTCTGGCCGGTCTATAGCTGCGGCTGTAGATGGCCACTGTTCTTCTCCTAAAGCTGTCAACACTGGTGTTCCTCATGGTTCTACCCTGTCACCTACTCTTTTCCTTTTATTTATTAATGATCTTTTAATTCGCACTTCCTGTTCTATTCACTTCTATGTCGATGATTCAACTCTTCACTTCTCCACCCATTTCCCAAAGTGTCCCTCTCAATAGTCACTCCATGATTCGCGTGGTACGGCTATGGGGCACCTGACCGCTGATCTTTCTGCTATCTCTGACTTGGGCAGAGAAAACCTTGTGGCTTTTAATGCCTCAAAAACTCAGTTCCTCCATCTGTCTAGTCGCCACAATCTACCACATAACTATCCCCTTACCTTCAAAAACACACAACTCAATCCCTCCTCTTCTCTTAACATTCTTGGCATTTCCTTTTCTCGTGATCTTTCCTGAAAAGATCACATATACTCTCTTTCCAAAACATCTTCTAAGAGGTCAGTTGTGCTGTACCTGCTTCGCAGTTTTTTCACTCTTACTCAGTTGCTGTTTCTGTACAGGGGTCTTGTTCTCCCCTGTATGGACTATGCTTCTCATGTATGGGGGTGGCTCAACCCACACAGTCGTACTTGACCGGGTGGAATCAAAGGCTTTTCATCTTATCAATTCCGAGCCTATTACTCACTGACTTCAATCCCTCTCTCTTCGCCGAAATATTGCCTTACTCTCTTTACTATCGCTCTTCTGTACTTTCTAACTGCATGCCTCCTCCTTTAAGAAAAGCACGCAACACAAGACTTTCTACACTTTCTCATTCCTTTTCTGTGCAACTCTCTGACGCAAGGGTTAATCGGTATTTCCAGTCATTCATCTACTCAACCGGTCAACTCTGGAACAATTTTCCTCAATCTATCTTTCCCCCTGTCTATGACCTCCCCTCTTTCAAACGTAGAGTGTCTAGGCATCTCGGAAACCCAGGACCTTGATTTTGGCCCTCTTCTTCTTCTATGGTGGAGTGGGGCGCTTTTGCGGGCGTTCGCCCTTGGCCCCTCCTTCCTTCATAAAATAACTTTTAATTTTTTTCTGGATTAAAAAAGCCATCTGCCCCCACGGGATGCTCTTCCCTCATTGTCCCATTATTCTCAATTGTATCGAATGAAAGGAGTAAAGAAATTATTAATTATGTAACAACAAATAGCTCATTTGTAATCTTACGAGTATTTACAATTCTAAGAAGAGGTATATCAATTTTTTCTTTCATTAAACGTTCTAAATTCAAGTCTAATATATACCAAATGAATTCCAGTTACATAATGCCACGACTTCTCTAACTTCATAGCCATTAGAAGCTAACTTCCATCATCCATACAAACCTGCTTCAGTTTTCATCTCTTTTGGAGCAGAAGTATAATCTAATTGTCGACTACTTTGTTCCAACTCTTTAGTTCTTGATTTCTCCTTTTCAAAAGAGCTCCGCAGACCTTCAACTTCCTAACGAAGCTCAGAAACCAAAGCAATTATATTTCCTGAAAAAAATTTCCACTATTTATACGAAGCAGAAAAGGCATATACAGTGTATATATATATATATATCATCGTGGTAAAGTGTTTGCAGTTCAAGAGATGTACGAGTACATCTCTTTAACTGCAAACACTACCACAATTCTATATATATTCTACATAATATATATATATATATATTATATATAGGTGGCTGTGCTATTTATATAAATGAGAGGCATATGACAGAGACGATAATAAGTATATCCAACAGCTTCGTGAAACCCTTGCAGTGAAAACAGAGAAACTAAACGTGGTACTGATAGTCATCTATAGACCTCCAAACTCTCCAAATGAAAAATTTTCAGATACCATTGATGATATCAGAACCCTACTAAGGTCCCTAAACTCTCCATCCCATAATATAATACTCTGCGGCGATTTTAATTTTCCATTTATAAAATACAAACAGGTGGGTAGAAATATATTTATACAAGATAAGGGGGAAACAAGAGAGGACCAGGAGCAAGCAAAAATGCTGATGGCTCTCACGAAAGAGTTTATGCTGACACAGGAGATAACAGAAAATACTAGGGAAAATAACTGCCTAGATCTGGTATTCACAAATAACACGAACTTGATTGCCGATATAAAAATAACTCCAACTATTATCTCAGACAACAATATAATCGAGTTATCAACAAATATGGCGATAACTTTAAAAGACAATACACTTACAGAAGGAAGAAGCAAATTCGGGCTTTTAACCTAAATTCCAAGACCATAAATTGGGAAGAAATTAGATCACACATGGCCTAAATAGAGTGGAGAACAGCTTTAGAGAATAGGACAACTGAGGAAATGCTAACAACCTTGGAAGAAAAGACGTTGAGAATTTTGGAAAAATATGCTCCGAAATCACAGCCAAAAGAAAAGAGGAACTGGCTAGAGAGGCAAAAGAGAAAAATATTCCGCAAAAGAAAGAGAGTAGCGACGAAGTTAGCAAATTGCGGAGACAATAATGCCAGGAAAGTAATACAAGAAAAACTGGAGAGTATCGATAAGGAAATACAAACTTTGATAAAGGGCCATACAGACAGGGAAGAGGAAAAGGCGGTAGAAGCAATAAAGGAAAATCCAAAATACTTCTACAGCTATGCGAAAAGGGAAACAAAAACGCGCGCTTCTATGGGGCCCTTAAGGAAAGGGAATAATGAACTAACAGACGATCTAAAAGAAATATCTGTAACATTGAGAACCCAGTATGAATCGTTCTTCAGTACCCCAAACAGTGACAAAGCGATACCTGACATAGATGCATTTTTCGAAGAGAAATTGCAAGGAGAATATATAACAGACTTTGATTTTACCCTAGAAGATGTAGCAAGAGCTACAGGACAAATTAAATCACATTCAGCTGCAGGCGCGGACAAATGGAACGCACTATTAATTAAAAACTGTAAAAATGAAACAGCTACACCCTTATACTGGATATGGAGAAGATCCCTAGACACTGGGGAAATACCGAGCATCTTGAAAAGAGCAAACATTGTCCCAATATATAAAGGCGGGGATGGATCTCAAGCAAATAATTATAGACCAGTGTCATTGACGTCCCTCCTCACCAAAATATTTGAAAGAATAGTCAGAGAGAAAATCTATGACTTCTTGGAGACACTGGAAAGATTCAACGAAAATCAGCACGGATTCCGATCGGGAAGATCATGCTTATCACAAGTTATAGAGTATTATAACAATATCCTAGATGAACTTCAAGGCAATGAAAACTATGATGTCATATACACAGATTTTGCTAAAGCTTTCGACAAGTGCGATCATGGTATAATAACATAAAATGAAACATATGGGAATAACAGACAAAGTGGGAAAATGGATCTATAACTTCCTCAGAGAACAACTACAGGTCGTCAGAATTCAAGGTGCATCATCATCAGAATCAGAAGTACGCAGCTCAATGCCACAAGGTACAGTGCTGGCCCCACTCCTGTTCATTATCATGCTAACAGACATAGACATTGGAGTTAAGAGCAGCAGTATAGTAACATCATTTGCGCACGATACAAAGATCAGCAGAAAAATCAGCTAGGCAAATGAAGTGGAGACCTTGCAGAGGGTCACAAACAAAACATGAAAATGGTCAGACGACAACAATATGACATTTAACACCGAGAAATTTCAGCTCTTGAGATATAGGAGAAATGAGGAAATTAAACAGACTGCGTATTATGCTCCAGACAGACGGGAAATTCAGAGAAGCACGAAAGCAGTCGACTTGGGGGTAATAATGACCGATGATGCCAAATTCGAGACACAAAATCAGATATCAATAAACAAAGCAAAAAGAGTCGCAGGACAGGTACTAAGAACGTTCAAAAGGAGGGACAAGACAGTAATGATTCCCCTGCTGAGAACACTGATCATACCAAAACTTGAATACTGCTCAGTTTTGACGTCCCCATATAAAACGGAAGAACTTAACAAACTAGAGGAAACTCAGAGACATTTCACAGCCAAGACTGATGGCTGCAAAGAACTCAACTTCTGGGAAAGACTAGTAAACTAAATCTGTACTCCCTAAGAAGAAGAAGAGAGAGGTATACCATAATCTACAAATGGAAAATGATCGAAGAACTGGTACCAAACCTCAAACTAAATCCAATTACCATCCAAACAAGGCTGGACAATAGGAAAGGCAGAATATGTAGTGTTCCCAAACTAAAGGCCCGACAAGGGACCTGCTCAACACTGAAGGAAAATAGCATGGTTGTCAGGGGGCCAAGACTTTTTAACCAGCTTTCTAAGGACCTCAGAAACGTTACAGGGGTCAAAGTTGAAGTCTTCAAGAGAAGACAAGATGCCTGGCTTAAGACGGTACCAGATGAGCTGGGTGTATCTGGCTATGTGCTGTGGAGAGCGTAAGAGAGCAACTCGCTCCTTCACCAAGCCAGGCCTAGAGGCGGGGCCACCAGCTTGACCTTCTTGTGAAGAGAGACTGACGCACGAAACCGCAACGAGGAGATAAACGAGGAGGTATATATATACACACAGTATATATATACGGTATATATATATACACACTGTATATAACTGTATATACAGTCGATATATATATTATATATATATATTATATATATATATATGTTAACCCCTCCGTCTATGGCCTGGGTTAAAATACGTTTTCACAAAAAGGAACAAAAAATAGAAAAAACAAATATTTCTTTCGCGATTCGTTTTCACTTTTTTGGAGAAATGAACACATCGTAAAACCAGTAAAGAAATAAGGTCTATATATTTTTGTAATATTCGGAGGAACAAAACTTTTGTCACCGACTGTATATATATATTATATATATATATATATATATATATATATATATATATATATATATATAGAGGGTGTCCCAAAAAACTATATACTCTTTATAGCATCATATATTTTATAATTAAAAAAAAACGACACAATATATTGTTATAGCAATTGCCAATGAAAGGTAAATTAGTAATCTAAGTGATCAAAATGTTATAGCGAGTTGTTTGCATATGAAATTGAATTAACTACGCCAAGTGCTCAAAATGTTCTCCGGCGGCATGAATGCACTTTCAATACAACAAAATCGTGTGGTCTGATGAAGCTACCTTCAAGCTGAATGGCACAGTAAGTCGACACAACTGCAGGTACTGGTCACTTGATAATCCACACGTTTATGTGGATAAACATGTTAATTTACCAGGATTAACAGCATGGTGTGGTTTATCATCCAGGGGTTTGGTTGGACCATTTTTCTTTAATGGGACAGTTACCGGTGCCGCATATCTCGACATGCTGCGGACAGAAATTATACCTGCAGTTCGGAAGTTGTTTGGAAACGACGACTTTTACTTTCAAAAAGATGGAGCCCCCCCCCCTCATTATCAGTTTGATGTCAGAAGGTACCTCGATGAAACGTTGCCTAACCGTTGGATAGGACGAAGAGGAAGCGTTGAGTATCCTCCACGTTCACCGGACTTGATTCCACTTGATTTTTACTTGTGGGGCTACCTGAAGGATGCAGTTTATGGTACAAGACCTGCAACACTCGAACACCTTAAGGATGCAATTAGGGAAAAGTGCGGGACCATCACAGCATCCACATTAGTCCATGTCTGCGAATCAGTTAGTCGACGCATTCAAAAGTGCATTCATGCCGCCGGAGAACATTTTGAGCACTTGGCGTAGTTAATTAAATTTTATATGCAAACAACTCGCTATAACATTTTGATCACTTAGATTACTAATTTACCTTTCATTGGCAATTGCTATAACAATATATTGTTTGGTTTTTTTAAATTATAAAATATATGATGCTATAAAGAGTATATATTTTTTTTGGATACCCTGTATATATATATATATATATATATATATATATATTTTAACCGACGCTACAAAATCTCGAAGCCAAATTTGAACGAGTGACCAAATCATCGAATCGCATCGAAGCATAGTAGTATAGCCGCAAAAGGTTAGAGTGCAGGAATGTTGCAAGAGATAATGATCAATGTTGCAAGGGGGTATGGGTTGCAAAGGGGGGTTTTGCAATGAAGGGGGTATGCAACAACTCAATGCTGCAAAGGGGGTGGGGGATGCTGCAGGTGCAACAAGGGGTCATGAAACTTGGAGGTGGCGTTATCCCCCAAGAGAAAGACAGGAGAAGGAGTGAAAGGAAGAGAGGTGTTCACCTGGCAGGACCCAAATGCACACTAAGATTTCAGCCGAGTGGCCGTTGTCTTATAGACTCCTAATCAGCCAGTTGGCTTAGAAGGCGTAAATGGCTTGTTCAGGTTGAGTTGTCAGATACCACTTTTTATTTTAATTGGTCAGGTATACATTATTTTGGCGAGTTGCCAGATACCATTTTAATTGTTCAGGTATACATTATTAGGTTGCCAGATTGTACCGTTTATTTAATTAATTCTTAAAAGTTGGCTTAGAATTCCGCTAGTAGGTTTAGAAGGCGTAACCAGCCATTTGATATAATTGTTTACAACCAAAAGAATTAAATAAAACAACATTACATCATTCTGTTTATTATAAATATATAGAAAATAAATATACATTTGAATGATCAATTAAAAATAATAATAGTTTAAGAAATATGATCGAGGAATATGCATATAATAAAAAAATATATCCGTCAATATAACAGTACAGGAGAAATATATATACACACACACACAATTATATTATGGAGATATATAGAAAATAAATATACATTGGAATGACCAAAAAAACAAAAATAAGAGATAATATAACCATCAACATAGCAGAAATATATATACACACAACTAAATAAATAAATACATACACTTTATCTTCTACCGCGCAACATAAAAAATAATATAACCATCAATATAGCAGAGATATATACACACAAATATGTTAAATCAATAAATACATACACTTTATCTTCTACCGCGCAAAATAAGAAATCGTATAGTCATCAATATAGCAGAAATACACACACACACACACACACACACACACACACACACACACACACACACAAATATGTTAAATATATAAATACATTTCACTTTTTTTTTAAAATACTAAACTCGCACTTAATCTAGTCTACAATTACATCATTATTGCTCTGCATTACGCAGTATACGCGGTTTAATAATATTTCACCGCTTAAAGTATAGGGAAACTTATACTCGATATGAAGGGCCTTCATATCGTTCAGTACTATTTTTGTTCCCACTTTACAACCGGTTGGTAAGTTATCTTTAAATACGTCTAGAATACAATCAAAAGCACGCAAAAAGAGTTCATCGTTAGCTACATTATTAAACACAAGTTTATAAACACGCCTTTCCAATCGAGGGTTTATTTCTACCGACGCGAGCTTTTCAATCGTGAACTCATCTTCACTCAACATAGCGGCAACTGAAATAATCTTCTAAGTCATTACGACAACTTCTCGTTATCTAAAGAAATAGTTCTTCAGGGTGAACGGTGTAGGTGAGCTCAGCCCTGTACCATCAATTGCTTTGTACCAAAGTTCATGATATTTCAAAGAGTCTAAACTTTTTAAATAAACGTCCAGCTCTAGACCGTTCTCACCTTGTTCAGCCCTACACTCGGTAAACCCATCGAGCAGAGCGGTGTATGCGTATTCAAGTACTGTATCAAAATAAAGCATAGCCGTAACACGCGCGTCTAATATAGGTTTCAGCTTGCGGAATCCGATGATTTCAAACATTCTGTCGAGGATGAAACGGTTTCGCGTAGGAAGAAGAGCGTTATTATCAGAAGCATTCTTCCACATCAGCCGTATATCAATGCATGGCCGATCGTTATTTATACACAACGTACATACAACGGCGTATGAGGGGGTGTCACTAATCTGCTCTCTTCTTGTACCTACGTTAGCAGGTATTTCATAACGATCTTCACTCCACTTCTCAACTATCACAAAGATTCTATTCATCTCCTCGACACTTAAATAAACAACATTCCGTTTGTTTGTTTGTCTACATTCCGTTTCCAGTACATAGCTAACGGCACCAGATTTACGCCTGAACACGCGTAACGATTTCGTCAGGGACACATCGTACGAGGCGTTGAGAATGCTGCTCAAAGGAAGTTCCATCGTATTCGAGGAGCGCACGTCCACTCGGTTCAAGCTCCGAGATAACTATGAGTCGCGCGAGGCACGCAGGTAGGCAGGAACGGTTCGATAGGCGGTTGACTCACCCTGATGATACGTGAATGGGCATGTTCGAACTCGTATGATCCGTGAGGTGCGAGTCACACCATAATCTAATGAAACGTGTGCGGCGCTGATCGAATTGTTGTAACCCATTATATTGGGTAGGTGTTTTTTTCCGATACAAGAATTAATTTCGGTTTTAACGTTTTATCACTGCCACTTCCCAGAATACGCACCAGGCATTTTCCTTCAGGATAATTTTCACGAACAAAACACATTTTATAATGTTTTATCTCTTCTAAACATCTTCACACTCAGGCGCACTATTTGAGAGGAACATATGCCCATATTTTTCCTTTTTGCTTAACAAACGATACTCGTCTCTAAAGTCTGCTAAAAACTCACGCAGGGCATTAGCCACAACCTCACTACGAACCTCATCAAGATATACATTAATATAGTGGTAAAAATACTTAAGATTCTCCGTGATTACGAGATTCACATTTTCAGTCGTAGGGTGAGTAATCGACGTGGTGTAACATGACATAATACCGCTTGTCACACCACTCATCCACAAGACTCATTACACTGCTGATTTCATTCTAAGACCTGTTTTTAGGTAACTTTGGTGTGCTGATTTCAAAAATCACCTTAGTTTTTGCCTATCACGTCAGGTTTTCGAACAATCAAATATGGATGTTTTGGAGATATCGCATTTTGGCAGGGTTATGCCCAATTTTTTTTCTTTTCAAAAAATAAGTTTTTACTTACTCAGAATCAGCATGGAAAAGTAAACAATTGTGCAGGGAGTGAACTTTAATATACAATGGTAATATTGGCACATAGAGTGATTAAAAGTGTTCAACCCTAGATAGGTAACCTGGGGTATTCTCAACCCCAGCAAAACATGTTTTTGCTTGTCAGACCCACGCCACGCTGCGCACATGCGCGTTTTTCCCAGTAGCTGCAGTGTTTGTAAAGACCTCTGTGAGGGAGGGTGTGTCAAGTTGTGCACTCCATAGCTAGGTGAGATATAAGGCCCCAAAGTGCGTTGTGGGGTGGAAACTACCCCAGGTTACCAAAATAATGACTTTTTACACTTACGACGCATTTTCATTTGTGACTACATACGCTTTTGTTTTAGTGATACAAAAACTGAAAGTGTCTTTTCATTACTGAGTCAGATGTTGGGGCACCAGTACAGTGAACCACTTGTGGATATCTTGTGTTTTTTTGGTTTTATTGTTATTTATTTATTTATTTGTTTTTTCAGAATAAGAGAATTTTTGTATTTGTGAATTACAGACTGGAAAGTGACTTTAGAACTTTATAAAATGGATGTTCCATCTTTTGATGACTTTTTGGAAGATGAAAGTGATGTGAATGATGTGGATGATGTTGAAGAGGATGATATTTCGTGCAGTGATGATGATGAAGAGTATGTACCTCCCCGGAATGAGATGGACACTGATGGCTCTAGTGACAGTGATAATGGGGTTGCCCATGCCCAGCCCCAGCAAACAACACAACGGACAAATACTGCAGCACCTACAGCTCCTGCACAGCCCTCCACATCTGCTTCTCATACACCAACAAGGACGGGACCACCACAACCGAAAAGGAGGCGCACAACACAGACATCTACAGCAGGCCCAGAAGAACCTAACCTGGTGGTGAAATTTACATCTAAACAGCTACGTGGGAGAAATGGACACCTGTGGAGCACACAGCTTCCTGCTAGAGCTACTGTAAGAACACCACAATGTAACATTGTTAACTTTCGAGCAGGACCTACAGTTGTTCCTCAAATAGCCAGCACCCCACTCAAGTGCTTTGAACTTCTCTTCACTGACAATTTGATTGACATCTTGGTGACACATACAAACGAAGCAATCATGAAACACAGTCCCAAATATGCAACACAAAAAGCCTCAGTGGGCAGGGTAACTTACAATGAAATGAGGGCCTTCATTGGTTACTTATAATGTCGGGGATGAAGCAAGACAATCATGTCACTTCAGCAGAGATGTTTAGCACAACGTTTAGATGTCCTCTGTACAGAGCAGCTATGAGTGAGAGAAGATTTTGTTTCTTGATTCGTTGCCTAAGGTTTGACGACAGTGCAACACGTGAGGCAAGAAGGAAAGATGCCAAACTAGCCCCAATAAGGGACTTTTGGGACATGTTCATAGAAAACTGTGGCAACAACTATGTACCAGGCCCGAACCTTACAGTTGATGAACAGTTGTTGGGATTTCGTGGAAGATGTCCATTTCGTATGTACATATCAAATAAACCTGCTAGGTATGGTCTAAAACTGCTAATGGTGTGTGATAATGATTCAAAATATATGCTCAAAGCCATACCATACCTGGGAAAAAGTATCAAACCTCCCCCTAATATGAGCCTGGGACAATATTTCACCAGTGAATTAGTCAAACCCTACAAAAATTCTCACAGAAATATTACAGCAGACAATTGGTTCACAAGTATACAGCTAGTGAAAGACCTGCAAACCAACTTTGGCATGACATATGTGGGGACACTACGTGCAAATAAACCACATATCCCCCCAAAGATGCTGGAGAAGAATGTCATCGGACCTGGCCAGTCTGGATTTGTCTCTGATGGCTCCACAACACTGGTGTCCTACAAGCCTAACAAAAGAAAGAAATTTGTGCTCCTCTTATCCACTATGCATGGGCAACCTACAATTGATTTTGCAACTAAAAAACCTGAAATTGTTATGTATTACAATAGCACAAAAGGAGGTGTCGACTCCTTTGACCAGATGTGTAGTACCTACTCATGCAGCAGAAAAACGAGACGCTGGCCCCTCTGTCTCTTCTATGGAATCGTAAATGCAGGAGGTATAAACTCTTACATCATCTGCAATGACAACAAAGAAAAACTGGGCGAACAAACATTAACTAGACGTGAATACATGAAGACTTTGGCAATAGAGTTGATAAAGCCCTGGGCAGAAGAACGTATGGGCTTCCCTACAATCATGAGGTCCACAGCCATGTTGATTAGGGACATCTACAACATCAACATCCACTCTCATGATCAAGCAGCTGCCTCTACCTCTGAGAAGCCCAAGAGATGCCTACTGTGTACCAGGAAGGGGGACAAAAAGACCAAAAAGAGGTGCACAGCTTGCAACCGCCCTGTGTGCATCGACCACTCCACACTCACCTGCCGCGACTGCCAGTAAGCAAAGGTAAGAGTAATTTATTAACATTTTCTGCTTTGCAATGTATTGTAGACATCAAAATGTATGCTTCATCCACATACGACAATATTTAATGGGGCATAAAGGGCATATATATACCGATTTCAAAAAATGTAAAAATTACATCAAGTGATTTTAGGTCTTTTCTGGCTTCCTTTCTAGACCTTACTGTGCATCCTTGGTGATTGTGATGTGGGCTACAGAGTTCCCTATCTTCGCCTGTTTGTGCCACTACAGGGATGGGATTGTACCTCAGCTCCTTCACAGTAATCTCGGAATTTCAAAAAATGTTCATTTTTTTCTAAAAACTATTTTTCATTAATTGTTTTAAAAATATAGGGTGTTCAAAAAGTAACGCAACCCATGGAGAAACGCACATAATTGATTTTTTCCTTCTGTTGCAGGTGGTGAATATATGAAAAAGATGAAATACACCTTGGAGCAGCGTATATTCATTGTCACGCAGTACATTCGCTCCAGAAGCTATGCCCAGACGCAGGAGGCCTTCACGGAAATGTATGGAAGAGGTGCTCCAAACAAATCCTCTATCAAGCGAGGATATGTCGCATATGTCACTCACCCGTACAGTATTCCAGAATTGCAGGCGATGATTCAGAAGTGTGTTGATGCAATTTCACAGGAAACGTTGCAAAGGCTCTTTAAGAACATGAATCGCCGTATCCACTTGTGTGAAGCACAGAACGGTGCCCACTTCCAGCACTTGCTCTGAAATAAATCGTTTTCCCATGGGTTGCGTTACTTTTTGATCACCCTGTAGTTTAATTATAATTTTCATAAAGGTCTAGTATTAACATAAAGTACTAAGTTCAAGGTTTATTCTTGTATTTGTTTTACAGCAATAAATGTACAATTACTATTTTTTTTTTTTCCTTCATGGGGTTGATTCCACCCCAGGTTACCTGAATAAGGACTGTATCAGAAGGTTACCTATCTAGGCTATCTAGGGTTAAATAAGCAAAAAATGAATCCATATTAAAGCAAGCACGGGACCAGTTTTCTTAACATTGTCTTTTTCTTGTTTTCTTACTTTTCAGTGCTGATAAATTTTCTCTTATAGGACTTCTAGAATGAGAGATGTCAAGACAATCTCTTTGCAGGCTCCAGCAGTAGTCAGCCATCATATGGGTATCCCATCTTCCTTGGTATCGTTCTTCCATCACTTTGATATCTTGGTGGAACCTTTCACCTTGCTCTTCACTAACATCACCAAGATTTTCTGGAAATTTATCCAGATGACTGTTGAGATAGTGAACTTTAATGCTCATGTTGCAACCCAACTGCTGAAAGTTTACAAGTAAATCCTTTACAAGATCTTTATAATTTTCAGACTTTTTGTTTCCTAGGAAGTTCTTAACTACTGCCACAAAAGCATTCCAAGCTCTTGCCTCCGTTTCGGTCATTGAGTTACTGAACTGCGGATCTTTCATCAGTTTTCTTATCTGGGGACCATCGAATATACCAGCTTTAAGCTTCTCATCACTAAGACCTGGAAAGGCTGCACATATGTAATTAAAGCGATCACCTTTATTCCAAGCTTTTACAAACTGCTTCATAAGCCCAAGTTTGATGTGGAGTGGTGGAAAAATGATCTTTTCTCGATCCACCAATGGCTCGTTTACAATATTTTTATCTCCTACATTTAAATTTTGCCTTAGTGGCCACTTTTCCTTTACCCAATGTTCAGCTTTGGCGCGACTATCCCATAAGCACAAGAAACATGGATACTTTGTGTAGCCACTTTGTTGGCCAAGAAGAAAGTTGACCATTTTCAGGTCAACACAAATCACCCATTTATGAACATCATATTTTAGCATCTCCAGCACTATTTTTATGTTTTCATATTCTTCTTTTAGATGCACTGAATGACCAATAGGAATCGCGCCATATTCATTCCCATTGTGAAGCAAGACACACTTTAAACTTCTTTTTGAACTGTCTATAAACAATCTCCACTCATTGGGGCTATAGTGGGTTACACCCATTGCATTCAAAAGTCCTTCTACATTATGGCAGTAAACCAAATCCTTCTCTGCACCAAAATATTGCAACAATTCTCTTTCCCTATTGCGATAAGATGTTATTTTTGTCCCAGGATGAAGTAGATTTTTCTCCTGCAATCTTGAAGCTAATAATTCTGATGACTCTTTTGAAAGGCTGAGACACCGAATTAAATCATTCAACTCAAGTTGATTAAATCGCTGATGTGTCGTTGATGAAGAAGGCTGTTCAAAATCATCATCAGTGATATCACGTTCGATCTCATCAGGTAATTCCATATCTTCATCATCTTCTGTGAGTGTTGGAAGGTCCGTGAAAATTGGAACAGGAATTTCATCTGAGTGAGAAACTGGTCTGATTGCTGAATCTAGGTTAGGATACTATAGATGGTGTTTATTCTTTGCGTTGAAGCCAGAAGTCTTCACAAGGCAAAAGTAGCAATCATCTGAATGATTTTTGGGCTCTCGCCATACCATCGGAATGCCAAACTTCAAACCTTTTCTGTTTCCATTTGTCCTTTGTCGTAAATGTTCCACACAAGTTTTGCAAACAGTGTGAGGAGCCCACGACTTATCCTGATCTCCAAGTTTAACTTTAAAATAGGCCAGGTATGCCTTTTTTACGAAATCAGTCATGTTCATCCTCTGCTTTAGTAACGTAAAGCATCCACAAATGTAGCAGAAAACATCTGGGCTGTTTGAACACTTTCTTCGAACAGCAGACATGAGTTGATGATGATCTGCAAAGCATCCTTCACTCACCACTGATCGCAAATAACTGCCGCAGTATTGGATCACTGAATGCTGCCCACATGTAACTCTGTAGCTCCCAATCATGTGGCGAGCAGGCGATGACGTCACACACTTTGCAGCTGTATCCAACCAGGACAGACTGACGTCACTAGCGGAACCAGCTGCTCTCACTCCGCCAATGGGAAATCTCTCTCAGATCATGACGTCACGCTCACACCTGGGGAAATCACAGATACCCAAGATTTTAATATGTTGTACATGACCTTTAGATTTAATGCACAGATTTGCGTATTCCACAGATAAAATTTTAACAGCAAAACAGCTGTTAACAGGTCTCAAAAATCATCAATTTTGATAAGCGCCCTTCATGGATCACCCAAAATAGGCATATTGCATTGCACGAAAACCTGATGTGATGGACAAAATCTAAGGTGATTTTTGAAATCAGCACATCAATATGATCCAGAAACAGGTCTTAGAATTAAATCAGCAGCAAAACATTTTTTTTTTTGGGCAGTGTTATCCATATCTGCTGCTTCTCTTCTGCACGCGTTGTTTCTTTTACTTCACGGTATATGTGAGACTTTATAAAGCTTAGGTCTACAGCATACTTCAATACATCGTCTGTGCAACAAAAGCCTACAACGCTCTCACCAGAATAACCATAGAGTATTTGTACATCTTGCTCCTTCGCACGATCCAATGTGGTTTTAAAAGAGGCAAAGGAGGGGGGAATAGGAAGTTTATCGGTATCCACCGCATCTTGAAGCTTTGCAGAATACCATTTCATAAACGTTGAACAAGCAATATTAAAGGTAGCCATTTTCTTCTACTCGGGCGAATACACGTCTGAGCTCAAGGGCTTACTGCAGTCAACTGACCACGCAGGGAATCCCAGATAGTAGCATGACTCACGTTGCTGGTCTTACAGCGGGCGTAGCTTAGAACTTTCACCTGTGCACAAACGCACACACACACAAAGGAGAAAGTGAAACGCTAATTGAAACATGATTTATTTAATAAACGAGATATTCAAGTTATATATATTTACAAATACGTGTAATAAATAAGTTAACAATAGATACATCAAAGATTATATTCAAGACATACATATTTACAAATACGTGTGATAAGTAAGTTAACAATAGACGCATCAAAGGTTATGGTATCCAAAGGGTACGGTAGCATAGGCACCAGGTAACTGGTAACGTTTCCTATAGGTGTTACGGCACACCTTCGTTCCCCTAAGTTCCTTCACGCCCCCCAGCTTCTGCGCCCGAAAATTGTGGGTGCCTACAGTTAGTTGGGGAGGCCGATCGCTCTCATCGTCCAAACACACTAGATCCTTCAACGATTCAAAGTTAACAACCCGCCGATTCGCATGGTTGAGCGTAATACCCTTTGCCTTCACGATATATTTCATATCCTCCCCCACCCTCATCCGTACCCCATAAGTTTTAGGTCCTGTTGAGACAAAAGAGTCGGCGTATGCGTTGTCCCCATACTCATCCTTGATCTCATCAGTGAGCTCGCCGAGGAACTCCCCAATAGCAGGCATGTATTCACCCTCCCTCTCTGTGAATATCACGCTATCTGTATCGGCATACAATACTCTCCGCCCAAGAGAATGCAATAGACCCCAAAGTTTTATGCGGGCGTAGGCTGTTGTGAAGCTGGTCACAGCTATGTTTGTAACCCTTGAGGTGTCTGTGGCTAATTCAGTGTTGTTGTACTTTATTATGTAAGTATTACCTACATTCACGATCTCCATGACCTCTTTATCGGGAGCATTGGCATAATCCGACTTCACTATAACTTTGTGCCAAATGAATGTTCCCTTTGCCATTATTCTGTGCAAATTTTCCCCATAGACTGTTTAGACACAACTTTGCACTAAAGCGCTTGCCAGGATTCTTTGCAATTTTGGCACGATCAAGTTGTATACCTTCGCGGTCGCGGTAACGTTGAATATAGGCAGACTTTTCATCTTCGGTGTCAACTCCTCGCGGATACCCTGATGCCTCAACCTTATCCTTCAAAAATGCGTTTATATATGGTGTGAAAAGGTTGGGTAGTTTCTGAAACCTCCACACCTCATGTATCTTCAGTATTCTATACCCATGGCGTACGGCTAGGGCCAGCTCTGGACTTGTATATACGCCTCTGATCTTACGCTGGTGGGGTATATGGTTACAATTACCGTTATTCTCTTCCGCCCACTTCACGCACAGGGGAAACATGAGCTTGTGGTCGATAACGACGGGTAAGATTGGCATCCATAAATTGCGTGGGGGGAATACGTCTACGAAAGAGAGCCCAAAGTAACGATCATTCAAATTTCTTGAAAATTCATTGATGGAGGGCAGGTTAGGTCCCACCAGTTTCTCAGGAGCGCCCACGGGGTACGGATTGTTCTTCATCACGTATGGGTATAAAGAACAGAAATCGTAGTAATGGAGCTTCACACCCTCCGTAGGTGGAAAGTATAGCCTGAATGGATTTGTACGTCCTCCAAACAAGCTATCACCACATTTGAGAGGATCCAGCACCATTGAACGGTTGATCGTGTTTATTTCCTCACCGTACACATCGTCTGTCTCCATCCATGCATCATATTCATGCTCCCACAAGACTTTGTGAGTGAAATGGGATCCTATAAGTTGATCGCGGGTGCGGGTCCACGCAAGACAGTCGGCAGGAGATCTACCGTGGATATCTCCTGCGATTCCGCACTCAGGACGGGGGCATCCATGCCACCAGCAACCGTTAAAGGAGTACACAGTCTTCACACCAGTGACACGGTTTTCACTTAACCCATCAACCCAAAAAACACGACCGTTAATCTTAATGGGCACTTCACCCGTATTGCGGGCGTGCTTTATGTATACACCTGTCTGTTGCCTGTAGGTGTATGAGCCAGTGAATAGCCTTGTGGCCGTAACTGCGGGGGTTGTTTCGGTGAATAATGGCTAAGGTGGCTTTAGGCATGAAGTTATTTTTGAACACCGTAAAACATAATGACGTGATGGTGGTTGCGACTTGCAGCGGATCGCATTTGAAACGGCCTATGTACATCCTTCGAAAGGCCTGGAAGCATACTCTAAGCAGGCGCACATCATTCACGCAATAACGCTCACATTCATCAACTATATTATAAGGATTACGTTCATTAAAACTGTTGTAGTATCGATCAAAGTCTTGACGTTCATCTACACTCATAAAATCATAGTTAAAATAATGTTTGGGTGGTGGTGGGCCTACGTAGTTTAAAGTCTCGCTGGTGAGGAAAGTGTAAGGGAAGTATCCTTTGGAAACTTCAGCTGCTACCCCCATCACCTTGGGTAGCTTTGCTAATTTACAAGGTGTGAATAATAAAGTGTCTTTAAATTGTACATTGCCTCTTATTTGCATCTGTATTAATTTGTTGCCTCTTTTCAATGGATCACCTGTAAATATCTCAGAGGATTCGTGCTTAAGCAACTCCTTATAAAGGAACTGCGTGTCAAACTTTGCCCCGTTATGGGCGAGAATATACACAGTCATTTTTTTGAACTTGTCGGCTAATTTGACAATATAGGACACAAATAGTTTCACATGACTATCGTGGACATTCGTTTTAAAAACGTTTGTCCGTTTACCGCATTTAGGGCACTCGTCACATTCGATCCCCATACACTCATCGCAGATAGTCTGGCTCAAAAGTAAATGTGGAATTACCTCTTTGGTTTCAGCGTTCGTATATGTTTCTAATCGTAGTATACAGTTATACAAGGGTTATTTTTAGGCTTAGCATCTTTCATGTAACATACATGCTTTACTCCATCCGCCTTATACTCCTCCTGGCATGTAGGACAGTGAATTTCGTCTATACCGATTTCTAGTCAAGGCTGGGGTGGGGGCTGCGGAGCGCACCAACTCAAACGTTATATCATCCTCAACAGAACGAGTCACCGCTGTGGAGGATGAACAAGAGTTTATATTGGATGATGTAGGACTGGTTGCGTAAGACGTTGAGGGTTGGGGATCTATTATTGCAGACTCAACAGAACGGGGAACAGCTGTGGAGGATGGACAAGTGGCTATATCGACCAAAGATGCTGATGTGGGGTTGGCAGCGTAAGACGTTGAGGGCCTGGAGTCTATTATTGTAGACGCAACAGAACGGGGGGCAACTGTGGCGGATGAATAAGGGGATATATTAGCGGAAGGTGCTGCTGTGGGGCTTGTTGCGTAAGACGTTGAGGGTTGGGGCTCTATTACTGGTGGTTGTCTAACAACAGGCGCGTATTTCGGTCGCTTTATACCTGACGTGGGGTTCTCTTCATCATACCTCCGCTTTGAACGTGCTACCGGTATCGCTGGTGAGGGTTCGTCGGCAGGGGAGGATTCTGTGATCACAACTACACTGTCGTCGGGGTCATCCGTAATGTCGATGATGGGGTGCTGTACCTCATCGTCATTCACGGTTCTGTGGGAGAAGAAAACAAAATATAAGGAACAGCACTCAAAATTTGTAATATTTTGTAAATGATCCACTTAGGAGTGTGACGTGTTAGAAATGGACTCTGTAGAAAAATTCAGATTCACGAGCCCATCCACATGTATTATATCTGGACCTACAGGATGTGGTAAAACTGTGTTTATGCTTAAAATCATTAAAGAAAAGGGAGAGATGTTCTCGAAATTTGTGCATAAAGTTATATGGTGCTATTCGACGTATCAATCAGTGTTCAACGAGTACCAAGATGATATTTTGTTCCACAAAGGTGTATATGACGTTAATTCGTTAAAGGGAAATGAACATACAGTCATTGTAATTGACGATCTCATGTTGGAGATGGATAAAACGTTTGCCGAGACATTTACAGTATTCTCCCACCATCTTAACATAAGCGTGTTCTTCATCAATCAGAATCTATTTTTCAAAAATAGATACATGCGCGATGTGTCGTTAAATACACAATATCTAGTCTTATTCGCACAACGTAGAGATGTATCACAAATTGGGGTATTAGCCAATCAAATGTTCCCGAATCAGCGTAAGGAGTTTTTGGAAGTTTATAAAGAAGCTACAAGCACGCGTTACGGATATTTGCTTTGCGACCTTCATCCGCGAAACACGTTTAGGGTGCTTCTAAGAACGAATATATTTCCAAACGAGCCTGAAACGGTGTATATTCCAGAATGACAAAGAGACTAAAGAAATACCGTGAATTAATAAAAATCTATCATCGACTGCCCCGGGCAATGCAGCAGATGTTTATTAAAAATATCGACTCCGACTTTTTAAAATGCATCTGTGAAATCTGTCTTAACGTTATAAATTGCAATGTATCAATGAAACCATCTCAGAAGGCTCGCCTACGCCGTTACAAGAACATAATACGTGCACTCGCTCGTAAAAGTCAAACTGTAGCGAAGAAAAAACGAATTATTGTACAAACAGGAGGGTCATTTCTCCCCATCTTATTTTCAGTTTTGGGTCCTTTACTGACTAGATTAATATAATGAAGAAAGTGGTAGTGATTCCACACGAGGTGTACGCTTCACTGCAAAGGAATCCAGACACGGATCTAGATCCCCGTAAAAGCAGACTTAAAAGAATGGAAAGCGAATTGCTAGCCCTATTAAACAGTGAAAAAACACTGATGAGAAAAGAATCTTATACCAAGAAGCTCTGCAGAAATTTCTTCACGAGTACGAAAATTATAAGAACCCGACAGAGATTCCTGTGGTTATTAGGCACAGCACGGGGGACGATGGACATGGCGACATAGGACCTGTACCCGACGATACAGCTGACCAACCAAAGATTAAGGGATCAGCCACACAACATATCGAGCATGTATTAAAAAGCACCCTCCCACATACATTGAGGAATAAAGGTTTAAGTCTTTATAATCTATTGAATGAGGACCCAGCCATACAATGGACCGATACAGGCGAGATCATTGTGGAAGGATCAAGGTACAGGGGTCGAATATCGTAGACATTGTCCATGATCTGGTGAGAAAGTGGGATAGGCCATCACCATCAGGATGGAAGCATATTAAAGCAAGACTACAACAAATAAATGTCCCTAAAACGTTGATAGGAAATCTGAACAGGTTAAAAGACTTGGAACATGCAACGCATGTGGCACAATTGAAGACGCCGTCACCCCCGGCGGTAACACCTTTGAAGAGGAGAAAGAAGAGGATAAACAACGGTCAACCCTACCCACGTGCCTCTAAAATACGCAAATGGCTAACGTATTAAGTAAACGCTATTATGACATTTCTAACCCAGCCTCCTACGGCGGCGTAGATAGACTGTACAGAAGTGTTTACGGAGTAGGAAAAAAATGTTGAGAGATTTTTGCGGGAGCAGGACGCTTATACGCTTCATAAGCCGTGAGAAAAAGGTTTAAAACAGCCAAGACAACGGCTGCCTCGATTGATTCTATTTGGCAAGCAGATTTAACAGACATGCAAAGATATTCTGTGTATAACGATGGTTACCGTTACATTCTATTCATAATAGATGTATTCTCTAGATATCTGTGGCTAGTTCCTCTGAAAAATAAATCACCTGAAACAGTTGCTAAAGCCACCAAAACGCTAATGTTAAAAGAAAACCGGGTTCCTGGCTATTTTTGTACGGATATGGGGAAGGAATTTATAGGCCGTGCTTTTCAGAACATGTTGACAGAGTTTAATATCAGCTATTACACAACCAATTCTATACATAAGGCTTCTTTAGCTGAAAGAGTTCAACGTACCATAAAGGAACGCATGCACCGCTATTTTACACATAAAAACACATACAGATTTCTAGACATTCTGGAATCATTGGCATCATCCTACAACCGCTCACACCATCGCACGATTGGGACAACACCTAACGAAGTTTTAGAAAGAGATACGCCCCGAGAAGAGATGGATCACCAACACCACCACACTCTGCGCGCTTCAAAATCAATGATTATGTAAGGCTGTCGCGTTCGGGAAATAAATTCGCAAAGGGTTTTGAGCAAGGATGGACACGTGAGATTTTTAAAGTTAGGGCTATGAGACCTAAAGGTGAGATAATGATGTATTACGTTGAAGATTTGAATGGGGAAGAAATCTCAGGAGGCTTTTACCGCGAGGAATTGCAGAAAGTGCATTTAATTTAGGAAAAAATGTGTTTAAAATTGAGAAAATTTTAGGAAGCAAAGGTTCAGGAAAGAGAAAAATGTACCTGGTGAAATGGCTAGGGTACCCAGAAAGCTTCAACACCTATATAAAAGCTGATGCAATAATGAAGCTTAAATAGTATGCAACATGGCTCCTAACCATTTCTACGTCACACTCCCGTCCTCCTCGTCCCTGTCTGTACACCCTAACAACACACTAGCCAACTTTGTATCAGAGCTCCATGGACCCATTGAATTGGGTCGTGATTCGTATGAGGTGGGGTTATGTGAACTCCAGTTAACCACCAAATTTTTAACTCTTGAAAAAGCACAGGTCATATTTCTGATCCTTAGAAGCACCGATGAATGCGAAAAATTAGGCATAATCTTAGACAATACTGTACGCTCAACCCTGTGCGGTGAGGGACGGTTCTATAGCATAAATGTTTCGTTAGGAATCGGGCATTATGATACAGCCATGGATATTGTGGAGGGTTTAAACAAGAGTCTTGAAAATTCGTACTGACAAACGATTTACTTTTTGAAATCGTAAACATAGACACGCCCGCATGCACATTGAGGTTAAAATCAACGCTTAGTAAAAATATTAGAGATAAAGAGCTGTTCACAATTGCGGCTGAGGGCCGATATAGCGCAGTCTTCCAAAGAGAGACATTTCACGAGGCACAACGTGACTTGTCCAGCTTAATGTTTCAATTGAAGATGGAGAAATTTGCTGAAAGCTCTCAGTCCCCAGACATGTGCTATATTTACAGTAATATAGTGGAGCACCAGTTTGTTGGGGATACCCAGGCACGCCTGCTGCGCATTGCCCACATCCCCAACCATAGAGGAAGGAGTTTGAGTATTACATATGACAGACCCCATTATGTGAATGTCGCAACTAATTTAATAACCAATATCTCAATATATATAAGAACGATTAAGGGTGAAAACTTCCCATTCGGTAACGGGAGTTATAATGGATAGAAAGCCTTTCACCGTCTATCGAGGGGTGAGATACCAGCGCGGTAGTGGACTTGGGTCCATTTTTTCATCCATACTATGTACGGCTGTTCCTTTGCTGAAGAGGGTTGCCAGATACTTCGGAAGAAAAGCGCTACAATCAGGTCTTAACACTGCAGAAGACATATTGGCTGGGGCGGAACCTAAAGAAGCTCTAAAAAAACATTTAAAGCGCACACGGGACGAAATCATCAAAGATGCAAAGAGAAAAATGCGTGGTGGCGGGAAGAAGAGGGCTGTCCGGAAGAAGGGGTCACGTGGTATTAAACGTAAAAGGATATCAAAAAAGAAGTGCTGTAAGCGAATGAAACCTATGGTTGACCACTTTTTTGACTGATATAAGCTAAGGACATTGATCTCATGAATCATAGTTTGTTTACTACTTGTCGAGAGAGGAGGCACTATTTCTAACTCGTCATGGCACGCTTCATCCACCCATGTAGTTCACAATGCTGTAAATCGGAGCTATCCCTTTTTGAGATGCCTCCAACTCAAGTTTCTATTGAGCACAGTGACTTTATTACAATTAACCCTTTAAACACAATTAGTTCCCCGAGTGCTCCTATAGAATTCGTGATACCCAGCTCAGGCCTTACTTTTTTGATCCAAGCTGTGTGCACATGTACGCTAAGCTACGTATAGCCCATTCTGATGGAACGGACTGCGATGACAAATATGCTGTATACCCTGAAACAAACTTTCTGCACTCCATATTCAACCAGTGTGACGTATATTTAAATCAGGCCAACATATCGTCAGGCACGGGATACTATCATCTACGAGCCTATCTGGAAAATGTCCTCAACTTTTCCAAAGAAGCGAAGGCTACCTTTTTAAGTGCCGAGGGATATTATCAAACTAAAGACGAAAGTAGTATAAAGGACAAATTTAAAAATTCTAAAAAAAGATATACGAGTGTTTTGGACGTCTGCACACAGATTTCACTTTCCAGGAGAAGTTGCTTGTCAACGGGGTGGATATGAAAATAAAGCTCACCCGCACGAGTCCTGAGATCTGCTTAAATCTGGATGCTGATCAAGAAGAGGGAGCAAAGCCCGTTGTGGTTCACATTATGGACACATACCTCCGCGTACGGCGAGTGAAATTAAGTTCACCAAAACAACTAGAAATTGAGAAAAATTTACTAAACGCTACAGTGAAATACCCTATTAACAGAGTACAAATCAAACTATATACGGTGCCTGCAGGGTTGGCGTCGAAGCAGATAGAAAACATCGCCCTGGGAAATCTTCCTAAAAGGATATTAATCGGAATGCAGGACCATGCTTCGGTGAATGGAAAATATAAAAAGAGTGCCTTTAAATTCGAGAATTTCGGACTTAAAAATATAACTCTATACGTTAATGGCATTGCTTTGGGTGGAACATTGGATACGGACTATTCATCAGACGCTGTGTTACCTCTTTGCGCGAGAGCCTATAGTAATCTGACCCATATTGCAGGTGATTGTGATGAGCTCGGTAATGGGGTAACGCAGAAAGAATTCATTGATCAATTTAACCTTTATCCGTTTGACATTACACCTGACTTATCTGCTAGCGTAAATACGCATTTAAGCCCACAACAGAGCGGAAACATCTCAGTGAGGTTGGAATTCACCAAGCCTATAGACGCGCCTATTAGTGTACTAGTATATCTCGAGTCGCAAGCCCTAATAGAAGTAGATAGATTTAGGAGCGTTATCACTGACTTTTAAAATGGATGCTAATACACTTCAGAGAGTAATGAATAGTGAACGAGTCACACGTTCCAAATTTATCGGCGTGTTTGCGAAGAATGAAACATTGAGTTTGCCAAGTACGCGAGAATGCGGTAGTCTTATTGTGAACACAGATGTCATCGGTAATGAAGGGATTCATTGGTTGCAATCTATTTTAAAAATAGACACCGCCTGTACTATTTTGATTCACTCGGTACTCAACCCTGGAGTGACCCTGTTTTGTAAAATTTCTCGCTCAGTTACATATTCCCGAAGTTGTATGGAACCCGTTTCGAACAAGGATATTTTAGTAATACTTGTGGAATGTACTGCATTTCATTTCTCATGCATATGTCACGTGATAAAGAATTTATAAATTTTTAAAATTTATTCGACCCGTGTCACACTCACGAAACGATGAAATGGTATGCAGACAGATAAAAATCCGTTTTCCAATTGTGCGTACTCGTTGTATAGTATAATGTTTTTGTTCGTGTGTATATTTGTAACGTTAGTTTGTATATTCTGTAGTTTAAGATGGTTATTGTACTGATTTCTTTCATTTAATAAATTGATGAAAATATATTGTCTTCTTCCCCCCAAAAAGATCGAAAAACACTTACATTATTTCGATGTGACATTCATTATGCTGACTGTTCGGTATATCCTCCGTATTCATGACACGAGATTCTTCAAAAGATTGTATAACACGTGTCAAATCCTCATCGGACCTTAAAGGAGAAAGAATAATGTTCATATTGAATCTTTTTTAATAAAAACTATACAGAGTATACATATTGTAAGACAGACCCCATTATGTGAAGATATCTTTGGTTCGCTCAGAGAAGCTCATTTAAGAGGTAATTCCGAATAACATTTATAAAAAACATGCAAAAGATTGCCATAAAAAATTTCGATTTTAGCATAATGGTGAGTATCTAAATGAAGTATTTGACGAGATACTACATCCCTCCATATATATGAAATCATCTTTCTGACAGTTTGTGAATAAAAAATAAAATAAAATTATAGACACTTACATTTCTATGGTAGTCCCTTGCGTCGGATTGTAAGGAGCGTCATTGCAAATATCATCAACGGTTTGCGTTGGAAATAATCCATCACGGTCAATCGCGTTAAAAAGATTAATTGCAGTCAATGCTGCAGTGTCACCTTCTTGATACAAATCCGGAAAAGTGTAAAGTTCGTGATCCATGGCGGAGGGAATGTTTATTCACTGGCAGAGGGAATGTTTATTCACTGGCGAAAATAGCTACTGTTACTCCCAACTGAAAAATATTTCCTTTTATATGCACAATCACCAAGCTCCGCCCCAAAAGATCAAGAGCAGATGTTCGTAATGATTGGTTGGCAGTGTAACTGGGTGGAGCTATGATAAGTTTGTGTACCAATCGTAACACCGATATAACGGGTCCATGCTTTGGACGACTAATGGCATCTTTATATTTTCTCCATAGATTTAATGCTCGTATTACCCCTTGCATTCTCCGTCACGACAATATTTGTATCTATACTTGGTTTTCTCCAATCCATCCCTTTATGCAATATTGTTCACAACAATATTTTATTATTTTGCGTCCATACTAAATTGAGTTTCAAATTTCGGTTGCAAGTTATTTTGCGGCCATACTAAATTGATCCTCAATTTTTCGGGTGCAAATTATTTGGCAACCATACTAAACACAGCTTTCCCAAGATTTCTGACTTGTGGATTTTTACTTCTCGCATAGATGTGTGAATAAATAACCACCCCGCCAGTGCTGAAACTTAGTTCAGATTCCACGTTGAACTGTAGGTCTAAGGCAGAGTGAAAAGCTTAACCATTGTTACAATTCGGCGAGGAGTTAGTTATTATTATTATTACTAATGAGAAAAATCTACATTGTTTTTGTGCATATCACATTTTGCAGCCACACTATTCCCGGATCAATAATCACTAATGTAATCGAGAGGATTTTATAATAAAGAAATTGTAAATATATCCATTCCTTTATTTATTTAAAAAGAAGAAGAAAAGAATGAACAAAACTCTCTCTCTGTATATATATATATATATATATATATATATTATATACACACGAGATAGGTGTACGCCTGGTGTGAATGAATTCTGTATTTTAAATGAATCTATAGTTTCATTGGTACGTTTTATTTCCCACTAACTGTGTGCACGAGATAAGTGTACGCATGGTGTAAATGAACTCTGAAGCTGTTCATTCAATACAAGGACAAGAACTACCACAATAAGTAATGCATCCCGTGCAATTTCTGCCACCCCGTGCTGCAGTTTAGTTCGGTTTCCACGTTAAACTGTGGGTCTAAGGCGGAGTGAAAAGCTTGACCAATGCAATTCGGCGAAAAAGAGTTAGCTATTGTTATTACTATTGTAATTTGTACCACCATACATATATATATATATATATATATATATATATATATATATATTGTGTGTGTGTGTGTGTGTGTGTGTGTGTGTGTGTTAATTTTTGAAAAAATGTATAATAATAATAATAATAATATATCTCCAATTCAATAACAGAGATGTTATCTATGAATATGACACCTTACAAATTATGTGTAAATAAAAATAACTAAGTTGATAAAATATAAAACATTTTTTATTTACACAACAAACGCATGGAGAGAACTAGAAGAGGTGGAATCGAGTCTTTGAGAGAGAGAAAGTTCAACCCAAATTCCTTCTCGCCAGTTTGCGGTTTTAAAAGGCCTCGGGCTGGACCTTTTTGCTGAATCTCTTGCTTACCTGCTCCGCTCACTCCTCGTCTCAACACAATGTTAAAACAAAACATTCTAAAAGTTAATATTGGGATTCGTTTTAATAACTGAAAGAAAGTAAATAGAACGGCGTTTAAATAATTAGTTTCTTATATTGTTAATGTTGGTTTTAATAATTGATTCTCTTAAAAGGAGAAAATTCATTTGCTTTAAATTAATATACTTTTGTCATTTTTCTGATTTTCATTCACATAATATATACAGAGGTGTGTGTGTGTGTGTGTGCATAGATTTGAGAATATGTTAATTGAACGATTTCTTTTGCTAAGCCAATTGTTTAGTGAATTTTTTAATGTTAATATATATATATATTTTTAATGTTTATATATGTATATAAGGAATGACAAAATTAAATAGACACAGTTAATATGATTCTTTCTATATATATATATATATATATATATATATATATATACACATTTAACTGCAATGACCACGCAGTATATTAATGTATAGAAACGACGTAAGTATAGAGGAGTGTTCTGCACACGAGGAAGAGAAATAACGAACAAATGAAAAATAAGGCACCCCCCGGGAATCGAACCCAGGATCTTCCAATTGCCGGTCAGACGTGCTAACCACTACACCACGGAGCCACGATAGTCAGAAGTGGCCAATTCTCCTACATAGGGCAGAAACCAATGCCTTGAGAGGGCACCCTCGCAAATCGTGAATATGTACATTTAACTGCAATGACCACGCAGTATATTAATGTATAGAAACGACGTAAGTATAGAGGAGTGTTCTGCACACGAGGAAGAGAAATAACGAACAAATGAAAAATAAGGCACCCGCCCGGAATCGAACCCAGGATCTTCCAATTGCCGGTAGTGGCTACCACTCTACCGGCAATTGGAAGATCCTGGGTTCGATTCCCGGGCGGGTGCCTTATTTTTCATTTGTTCGTTATTTCTCTTTCTCGTGTGCAGAACACTCCTCTATACTTACGTCGTTTCTATACATTAATATACTGCGTGGTCATTGCAGTTAAATGTACATATTCACGATTTGCGAGGGTGCCCTCTCAAGGCATTGGTTTCTGCCCTATGTAGGAGAATTGCGACTTCTGACTATCGTGGCTCCGTGGTGTAGTGGTTAGCACGTCTGACCGGCAATTGGAAGATCCTGGGTTCGATTCCCGGGCGGGTGCCTTATTTTTCATTTGTTCGTTATTTCTCTTCCTCGTGTGCAGAACACTCCTCTATACTTACGTCGTTTCTATACATTAATATACTGCGTGGTCATTGCAGTTAAATGTACATATTCACGATTTGCGAGGGTGCCCTCTCAAGGCATTGGTTTCTGCCCTATGTAGGAGAATTTCGACTTCTGACTATCGTGGCTCCGTGGTGTAGTGGTTAGCACGTCTGACCGGCAATTGGAAGATCCTGGGTTCGATTCCCGGGCGGGTGCCTTATTTTTCATTTGTTCGTTATTTCTCTTCCTCGTGTGCAGAACACTCCTCTATACTTACGTCGTTTCTATACATATATAAGGTAAGGAGAAAGTTGTTCAATTGTGTGTGTGTGTGTGTGTGTATTTCGTCTGAACTATTATTTTGACGATTGTACGTATTATATTATTTTTGTGCAGTAGAAGGAAAATTCTATTTATTTCATTAATAAACATTTTCTTATTGTCAATTTCGATTTTCAAGAGAAAGTCTGTATGCTTTGGTAACGAATTAAAATAAATGGTGGTATCTAGCAACTCATCTTAATAATGTATACCTGTACAATTAAAATAAAAAATGATATCTGGCAACTCAACCATCATCTATATAAGACCCGTTTGGCTTCGGAGCTGGCAGTTTGATGATGACAGCTGTTGAATAAAGATCTCTCTCCTTTCCTTCTTAGGTTAAGACTTAGCTTAGTTTCCTTTTGGGGGGTTAGGACATCCCACCTTGTCCCCCCAAAGTCCTCCTCCGTCTATCCTTTCTCTCTTAGGCTAAGGCAACCCCTTTGGGGGGAGATCATCCTCCCTTCTCCCCCCGAAGATCCCTCCCCTCTGCCCCCTTCAGTGTACCCCTCCCCCCCTTGGTTCCTTCTAAGCCAACTGGCTGATTAGGGGTCTATAAAAGGACGGCGGGTCAGCTGAAGCGTTATTATGCACTTGGCAGGAGGCAGGTGAACACCTCTCTTCCTTTCTCTCCTTCTCCTCTCTTTCTCTTGGGGGATAACGCCCCCTCCCGGTTTCATGACCCCTTGTTGCACCCGAAGCATCCCCCCACCCCCTTTGCAACATTGAGTTGTTGCATATCCCCACCCCCCTTTGCAGCATTGAATTGTTGCATACCCCCACCCCACCCCTTTGCAACCCTACCCCCTTTGCAACATTGACCATTATCTCTTGCAACATTGCAACATTCCTGCACTCTAACCTTTTGCGGCTATTCTACTAAGCATGGGTAAAATCAAGCGGTAGCGGAGTGACAGGAGAGCAGGAGAGCGGAACAGTAGGCTTCATTTTGCTGCTGCCAATAATGTATTTTGTGCACAACCACAGTTGTTTTTATAGTATCATCGCATTATGATTAAACTAATGTTGTATAGTAACAAAAAGATTGAGCTCTTTATTTTTGAAAACTACAGTGTAACATCTTTGGTAATAGAGTGACAAAAATGTATTGCATTTTTGGAGGGGTTTAAACAAAATTACAACAGTTTAAAGTATATCATGACTGAATATTGAGACAAAAATAATTATTGCTTTTGCTGCAGCATCAAGAAAGCTCGATTATAAAATTAAATTTTCACCATTGATGTTCAACTCCCCTTGACTTTACCCATTTACAAAGACTATTGTCGCTAAGATGGAAATGACTTCCATTTTGGTCATTCCATATTCCCATATTTCCATGTTTGCTAACAATGAGTTCACTATTCCTTCGAGAAGAGTGAATTCGAACCGTTCTCCAATTAATTCGAAGTACAATCACCCCCTTGCAGTCCTTATTCCACCCTTTTCGTCATAATAATGTCTTTCATTGCCTTGACTCTACATTTGTCCGTATTATTAACCATATAAATTACATGAAATCCTAAATCTAATCCCACCTAAATTAATGATTTCCTTCTACTTCATAATTACATCTATCATATTCGATTTTCCATCTGTAAATACTCCTTAATCCAGTGGTGGCAAACCTTTTTTGCTGGCGAGTCATTTTTGTTACGTTTGATTTAAAAAAAAACGAAATTGGGTCGCAATGATTTATTTACTTACTATTTTTATTGAGAAACTTGTTGGATTTTAGCTGTTAACGTTTTGATCCGAGGTTTATATTTAGTTGTCTAGTCTCACACATGTAGTACTCATATCTGTGCCAAGGCGATTCCTAGTGGTGGATTTGACAAAATTCATGGAGGAAAACAACTGTTCACATGAATAAAATGAACCAAACACTGTTAGCAGAGCTAATGCTAGTTTTTTCATTGATGCAAAAGAATTTCGTAAAGAGTTCCATTCTGCAAGAATAAGATTCGCTACTCTTTCTATTGATTGTTGTTCTCTGGTAACACCCAAAATTGACGACTCCAATTCATTTTCTTATAATTTCAGATTAAGATAATAAATTTAGTCTTCCATACTGCACTTTCTTGGAAGTCAACCAATTCCATTTCTAAATTACCAATGTCAAGCCAATGAAAAGCTCATAACTGAAGATCTTCAAATTGAATAGTATGGGGGAATTGGATGAAATGTAAGTTGTCATACATACACACACGTTTTTAAACGTATACTATACGTTTAAAAACGTTTCAATGTGTCTCAGCTGTTTATTTCGGTGGGAGAATAAAATAATTTTAAAACTGTAAGGGAGAAAATATTAAAAATTAAAGTCATATTTTATTTAAATAAGAATTTGTGGGTCACTAAAAATTACCTCGTGAGTCAGTACTTGACCCGCGGGTCAGTGGTTCGCCATCACTGCGGTCTAATCCATAGTTATATATATATATATATATATATATATATATATATATATATACATATATACACGAGTATATGCATACTCTTATTACCAATACTGATTTCACTTCCCTTTTTCACTCTTTTATTCAACGGTTTGCGCATTGCTCATTTGCTGTGTAAATTTTTTTAATTTTTACATTCATTCAAATTGTTTAACCTATTTATTTCTCAATTAGTAAATATTATTAAAGTGCTTAAAAAATACTATGAATCTGCCATCAGAAATTTATAATTGGTTGACAACTCATTTTTAGTTCTTATCATATTTCAAAATAATAATGATCATTAAAGTGTTCTAAATCTTCTCATATTTAGTATATAATTCTTTTAGCATATTTTAGTATAAAGTTAGCGTATAAAAAGTCCTCTATTTAGTATTTGAAATTAATTCATACTTATATTTAATTAGACATATTTAATTTCCCATATTTCAAATTCCAGAAGGATCTATTCTTGTGCCATTACTTTCTCCATTCTAACTGGAGTAACTCAAATAAACAAAACCTCCTTTAGAAATCATTCATAAAAAATGTCTGCGAACCTCTCAAATAATGATGATAAACAAAGTCACTCTTCTCTAACGCTTAAACAGATAAGTATCTTAAAACAAAATTACTTATACAAATTTAGTGTTACTGACAATATGTTCAAAGTTATCAATAAAAATCAACATACATCACCCATTCAAAGAGTAATCACCTCCACCAAATTCATCATTTTAATAAAACTAGACTTCTTAGAGATTTTATACACAAACCAAACTATATAATGGAAACTGCAGGAAATGCACTCTCTTTCAAAGGAGCAGATGTATGGAATGCAATTCACGTAAATATCACACAATCTTCATCATTAAATGTACGAGGGTGGGTTGAAAAGTAATGCCAACGCTTGAATAATTTTGGATTGTGTAGAGGTAGCCACATAAAACCGGTTTTGTGTTGTAGCTTGATATCCCCACCCCATTCCAGATTATTTAGAGATAACCAGATAAAACCGGTTTTGTGTTATAGCCTAATATAGCCTACACTCACTCCCCACGTTGGTTCAATATCGATTATAATGGAAAGTAGTAAAAACGTTCGCTTCAAGCAACGTGCCGTAATTGAATTTTTGACTACGGAAAGTGTTGCTCCCATAGACATTCTTCGGCGAATGCAAGCTGTGTACGACAAACAGTGTGTTGATGTGAGTACCGTACGACGTTGGGCGAGGCAGTGTAAAGAACGAGAAGCAGGGCAAGAAGACTTGAGAGACAAACCGCGAATGAAGTGGAAGGCCTGTAACGGCAACCGACGAGTTTCATCGGAACTACGTTGACGAACTGATTCGTGGAAATCGTCGCATTAAACAAAATGAAATTGCTGCAATGCTCGATATCTCCAAGGAGCGAGTGGGACACATTATCAGTATTCTCGGTTACCGAAAGGTCTGCGCCAGATGGGTGCCTCGCATGCTCACTGGCGAGATGAAAACTAAGAGACTACGCATTTGCCAAGAAAATCTGCAGCGCTTCGAAAATGAAGATAAATTTCTGCAGAGCATTGTGACAGGAGACGAGATGTGGATCCACCATTATGACCCTGAAAATAAACGACAATCCATGAAATATCGGCACAAAAATTCACTGCAACCAAAAAAATTCATAGTTAAAAAAACGGCTGGAAAAGTGATGATGACTTTTTTTGGGATATCAATGGTGTTGTTCTCGAAGACTTTACGGAAAGAGAGAGAGCAATCAACTCCGCACGTTATATTGAAACTCTGAAGAAGTTCAAAAGACGGATCAGGAGGGTTCGCACCCACAAAAACGCAGTCATTGTTCACCATGACAACGCACTGTCTCACACCAGTGTTCAAACGTGAGAACCATTTGAGGATCTGCAATTCACCATCTTGCCGCATCCACCATATAGCCCCAATTTAGCACCATGCGATTTTCACCTCTCTCCTAAACTTAAAGAATATATCTGTGGAAATCGCTACGAGTCTGACGAAGACGTTGAGGCCGCTGTGAAATTTTGGTTTCGTAGTTAAAGCTCCGCGTTTTACCGGGATGGATTTCAAAAACTCATTTATCGTTGGCGTAAATGTATCGAGGTAGAGGGTGATTTTATAGAAAAGTAAATGTATCGTTTTGAAAAATAAACTGTAAGGTACATATCTGCTTTTGTTTCGATAAAATCTTTCAACCCGTTTAAAATTTAATTGAGTGGAGGCATTACTTTTCAGCCCACCCTCGTATTTCGCAAATTACTAAATCACTAGCTTCTGCCGATGTATAAGTTCACTACTACCATTACAACATTAATACTTAAGTTCTCATCTTATAATTAGCTATGTAAAATATGTTAATTTCATTAAGTACTTTTAATTTCATAATTTATCCTAAATTATCTGTTTTATTAAGCATCATTTATTTTTTACTAAATATACAAATACAATTTTATTTAAAATTGTATAAATTAATGAAACTACTTTTGCAAACTTTGGATCACCTAAAGATCAGCGCCCCCATGTATTTTTTTTTTTGCTTTACAGTACCAAATATAAAAATAAATTAAATTGAATGCCCAGTTAGATCAACTGTACACCCTTGACGATTGGTTAAGTTAAGTTATAAGATATTTTCGTTAAAAGATATTTTCGTTAGTTTTAACCCTTTGAGGACCACGGGACATATTTGTCCCAACGGAAATAATAATATAAATTGTACAATGATGCAACGGTTCTACAAATACATCTACATGTTTATACAGGTATCGTTTAGTTGTCGGAAAATTAACCCAAAAATGGGTCATTTAAGTGACTATAGTTACTAATATCTAATTGTAAATAACAATAAAACTAAAACTTTTAAGTTCAAAGAAACGTATACTGGTCAAGATATCATTTGGTAAATGAGGCTGGGGGCCCTGATCTTCAGGTGATCCCAAACTTTTACCTTATTATCATTATGATTATTATTGATAAATTCCATAAATTGATCTTAACCATACCTTTAAATAACCATTCGTTGTCATCTGATACTGTATTAAATACTAAATATTTCATAATTATTCCATATTTAGTATTTAAAGACAGTCTTAATTACTTCATTATTTCATTTTTAGTTATGCTCTTATTTCTACAGATCTACAGAAGCTAAGGCTAACAAAGACCCTAAGATCCACTCTAAGGTTAGCCCGAGAGAAAAGAAAGAGTAGGGGGTTAAAAGAGGAGAATAAGGGGTTAAGTAAGTAGCAAAATCTATCATTCATGGGTTAACAATCATTCAGAAAAATAGAAAGAAAGACTCACCATCATCATCCGCCGGCCACTGCCGACAAGTTGGAAAAATAGCCGAAGAGAATAGGAAAGGGGTGAAAGATGAAAAGAAGTAAAATAAGAACGCTTACAAACCATGCAAACACAGTCGTAACTCAAACACTGTCATACCATGCAAACACAGTCTTAACTCAAACACTGTCATACCATGCAAACTACAGATATGGAAGTAAACAGAGGATAAGAAAAGGGGAAAAACAAAAGTAGGAAGAGTATAACAAAAAGTGGGTTAGTTTACGCTACGAGCTACATCTAAGTTCGTGTTAGTCTAATTTTTTTTTTTTTAATAATTTTATTGCTGGTATATCACAGGCTGGCACGTCACAAGCTGGCATTAATCGTCAAGAGACTCATCCTCGATCATTACCCCCAGAGCTCCTGTTGCTAATTGTTTTATTATATTAAACAACGTTAATATTTTTAAAATGCTATCTAAACGGTTCTTAAACATATTAACGCTGGTAGAGTTCACGACGGGCGCGGGAAGATTATTCCATTTATCAATTACTTTAAACGTAAAAAGGTTTTTAGCGATGTTAGTAATGAAACGTCTACCACGCAACTTAAATCCGTTATTACGAGTATTGCTATTATCGAAAGTGAACAGTTTGTCAAAATTTACGTTATCGATTTTATTAACGATTTTGAAAACTTCACTAAGCTCCCCTCTTAATCTCCTAGTTTCGATTGAATGCAAGTCTAACTCTTTAATCCTATCTTCGTAAGACTTGTTGCGCAACGACAGAATTAGTTTCTTGGCGCGAAGCTGAACCCTTTCCAACCTATCAATATCCTCACGCAAATACTGGCACCAAAACTGAACGGCATATTCTAAATGAGGCCTGACTAGGGACTTGTAAAGGGGCAATATAATATTCTTCGATTTAAATTCGAAATTACGCGCTATGAAGCCTAACATCCTATTAGCTTTTGCGCAAGACTCCAGGCACTGGTTCCTATTTATCTACTTCATTATTTATCTACTGATGTTTGTATATTTAGGTATATTTATTTGACATACATCATCATTATCTAGGTTAATTATATATTGTCATTATGTATTGTTAAATGTTTACTTTCCTTTTCAATAAAATTATAATCAAATAATAATACTTGGCAACGATATGCTTTCTCAGCCATTTCGATGTAGTAGACGCAAACACAGACATTTAAATTTTCATTCTTAAACATTTATTTCTCCAACATCTACTTTCGCTTCACTTCCAAATTCTTTTATTATAACTTACAACTATGTTATAATTTTATTAAAAATTGTCCTACTTCTTTATATTCATCCTTACTGTATTATACTAGCAGAAGCCCGTGGTAAAAATACCACGCTTAAACAATGAATAGGATCAATTTAATTTTTTTTTAATAATATTTCCCGAAATGAGCACAAACACAAACAAACAAACATTATCCGAGTTGAACTTTATTTGTAATTTTCCCGTTCGTTTCGATTAATTTTAAGCAACTTTTAACTAATAATTTTTTAGGAGCAAGTGTAGTTTACGTCCCCCTGTGGTGCCAAGTGCAGTTTACTTTCCCCTACATTATTCTAGTGTAGTTTGCGTTCCCCAACTTTGTCCGCGTATACCTAATCAAATAAAATGTTAAAACTAACGAAAATATTACGACTTAACCAAACCAATCGTCAATTTATATACACAATATATATATATATATATATATATATATATATATATATATATATATATATATATATATAGAGAGAGAGAGAGAGAGAGAGAGAGAGACAGCATTAGCCTATTAATATTATAATATTGTATTATTATTATTATTATTATTATTATTATTATTATGTACTATATTGTGGGAATATCAATCTCCCTCAATGACTGCAATTATTAATCGTTAATTATGAATTAATAATTATTCCTGTAAAAGTTACAGAACTTAAGTTCGTCCAGTTTCTATCACTATACAGTATTTATCTCATCACTATTTCCAATGTCTTAACTCCCTATACCAATCATCGTAATGTAAAGTGATTAAATTGTATAAATTCTAGTAAATATTCTATTCAGTTTTTATTAATAATATTGTACTAAAATAACTGTATAATGATTCATTGTAAATAACATTAATAAAAGACAACAACAAAAATAATAGCCGTTATGGCTTTGTTAAAAAAGTGTAAACTTAAAAGTTTAATTATGTTACCTTAAAATTGTTCATAGCTCGCAAAACTGCTGATTAGGGAGCTAAATCCCCCACTTCATTCAACCCTTTGTAATATAGAGTCCATCTATTTCCTTGTTAAAACTGAAATCATTCGTGCGATTGCTACATTCGCGAACGTGTTTCTTATCCTTCCTTAATTTTTATTTGAACTCTTGCGTCACTTTTGAATTCTATTAAGATTTATCGCAATTGTTGCTTCGAGTCTCATCTGTATTTTCTATTACCTTCATAATTAAATCCAAGAGTGAAAGAAAACTCGCCGAACAATTATAAATTTTTCTAAGTTCTCCATTTGGTAATTATATTGGTTAATAATTGCTTAACCATAAATCGTACAACATCGTCTAAAGCCTGACTAGTCTTCAGGAGCAAACACATCAAGTCACAGAAAGTAAAGACAACGGTTCCCAGATGCTGCCATTTACTAAAATAGAGAAAATATCAAATTACTTTCATAAATATTTAATTTATTTATACTGGTTGTTCAGGGTTATTTTTTTAAACTGTTAAGAAGAAACTTCTTCCCATTTTCAGTAAAACTGCATTTTAACTAAAAACAACGATGAATAAAATGAAAATTTAGGAATTATTGGAGGTAGGATCTTCATAAAGACAAAAATTTCAACCGACAAACCAAATTTTCAAATTTTTTGAGAGAATGTTTTCGAATGAAAAATTTCACAACAAAAGTATTTGGAGTTGCATTTACGAACACATCGGAACAAAATGTAACACGATAATATTTTTCGAATTGAACCATCACATTTTTTAAGATAAAACAAAAACAAAAATAATCTAACCACCTAATCTAACAACCTAACCAAGCGTAGGCCAAACTCTAGCATAATTGTTATATATATATATATATATATATATTATATATATATATATATATTAATATATATATATTAGGGTGGTCCAAAAAATAAAATTTTGTGATTTTTTACCTCCACATGACTGCTCCTGTTCCTATATCTTTCAAACATTTCCATGCCAAATTTCAGCCCATTTGAATGATATTTACTGGTCGCTATGAATTTCATTTTACTACTCATTTTCTAGTAGATTGATCTTCTGGGTTAAAAAATGAAAAAACAAGGGCAAATACTAGTTTATTTGCTTGAAAACAGATTCAATCTCAAAGAAAACAGCTTATTTTTTTAGAAAATAGAATAACTCTTAAAGAAAACATTAATTTTTAAAGAACAAAAATGATATGTTTGATAGAAAATTACATTTATCATTCGTTTATAATATACATCATTACTTAGATTAACGCTTCATCACTGAATCCTTCGAAGACGATGAGTAGTCTTCGCGATGTTTGCTACTAATCGGAGGATGAATTGTTTTTGTTCTTCATCCTTCGTCAAAGATGTATTATATGCCTTGATAAGGGCGATACCTCTCTCTGCCGAATCATTGACAACTTTTAGGTTGATCGCTATGCGTTGAAACTCTTGAAAGCAATCATCCTCCCCCCAGGAATTGGGATCGGTCCTCAGGAAGGTATCCTCCGCTGCCTTCCTTCCTTCTTTCTTTAACAGACTGAAGATTCCCAGGGTCCTTTTGGGGACCATTTCATACAAATTCAAATCTTCAATGTTTCCTTCAAACTTCAATCGACGAGTAACAGTGGTATTCTCGTTACGTTGAGGTTTACGACCATCTTCCGTTTGGTCTCGGCATCGACTCTAGGATCGAAGGATGCAAGGCCAATGAGATCCTCTCCAAGATACCACAGGTGCCATTGAAGAGCTGTGGATGCTGCTTTGGAAATGGTCTGATTTGGGTACTTTTGCAAGATTTTAAGAAGCAGAATATCGTTGAAAGGAGTGTTGATTCCGATGGGGACCTCGTTCTAAAAACGTGCGTAGACCAAGGCGATAAACAGAGAGAGCTCGGTGATATTCTCCGTCTCACGTGCTGTCAGCTGTAGTTGATGCTTGAACAGATAAATTTTGAGGACGTAGATGGCCTTGGCCATCCAGCGTGCATGGTGAGTTGGTCTTGGAGCGCGGACCTTGACTTCTTTCTCATCACGGCACCCGAGGAAGGTGAGGCAGAGTCGTAGCAATTCCTCCTAGTCATCACGCGATTGTTTAGACTCCAGTGCCTTTGTGAAGTACTGGATCCTTTCCTCTCGAAGCTGGAACATCTTTGGATCTCTAAATAGGTTGTTTGAAGCCTTCATGAAGGAATCCTTCTGAAGTGATGGCCATTTTTTATGAAAATGTTTAAAGAGATCATTTCCGGGCCACCTGTGGGTCCAAGAAGTGCGTTGCAGGTGTTTGACAAGACGACTTCAAATATATGATGTCGACAAGCGATCCAGACAAGTTCCCTCCCTATTGCTTTTTCAATCATGATACAGGCTCCCCTGTGAAGGCCAGTATTAGACGCAGTTGTGTCAAATACGAGACCTTTGATCTCACCGCGAAGATTCCAGTCATCAATCGTCTAAATGCAAGCCTTGGCCTCTTCTTCTCCTGTAGCGCGTTGTATTTTTGGCACGGCTAGGAGTTTTTCCATCCCATTTCCCGTAACGATTACCGCGGTTCGTTCGGCTGTTTCCTTTGCACCGCCGATATCGGGAAATAGTTTCCCATCCCAGTGAAGAAGAAGGGGTCCTTTGACAGAAAACGAAGCTTGATCCTCTTTGGCTGCTACCTGCCTTGCTTGCCTTCTTCAACGACGGATGGAGTTGCGTGAAAGAGTCATTGTAGAAATATCATAGCCCTGGGCTTGGGCGACTGGTCCAGCAACGAAGAGTGCTTCTCGATCGGGAAGGTTGACGCGATCAAGATCACCACATTTGGTGATGTGAAGATATTGTTTCGTTTGGGAGGATGAGAGTGTATATCTGCTCTTCCAGTCGAAGTCGACGGACGATAATTATCATCTTCAGCGTTGAATTCTTCAGAGGATGAAGTGAAGTGGATGTGCTGGATGATGGAAGAGCAGCAGCTCCAGTCTGGAATGCAGCCTCTCTTTCTTTGTACCTTAGAGCTTTGTCAGCATCTTTCTCCTGTCGACATCTCTTGCGGTATTCTTGGCAAAATTAATCTTGTCAGGGCCTGCCATACTGCAGGAAAAGACATCTCGTTGCATCATCAGGAATTGGCGGTCTTCTTCATTGTCTATCACCTTCAAGGCGTCCTTCGAGGCAACGTCGAAAAGCTCTGAGAGAGTCTCTTGGAACATGCTCTCTTTCACTCTGCAGCTTTGTAGCTGCGTCTTGCGGTTTTTCTTCAATGCAAGGAACTCTTCGTACAGCTTTGACAGCTTCCTAACGCAGGAATCGATTCGTTGTGTAGGAATCCTTGCTCTCTGCCATACTTGCAGGGCCTCTTTGCAGACCAAGTTGTAGCTCTCTTTCAAGGTCTTGGACTGGTCATGGTGGTGAAACTGAACAAAACGAAGCACATCACCACATGTGGATAGCCTTGCAGTTGATAACTCGTTGCTGGGCTTTCCTAGAACCCACGTTTCTGCAGATGAGCGAGTACTTCTAGCCATAACTTGAAAAATGAGAGAAAATAATGCATTAACCGTTTAGCACCAAAGCACAATTATATAAGTGTTAAAGTAAAAAATTGCAGTCATAATAAATAAAGTAAAAAAATTGGTTACAGTGGTTAGTGGTTGATGGGTAGGAAGATAGCCAAATGTTTACAAATATATTTAAGAATAAGTAAATAATAAACTTCAAGGGACATAAGTATATACCTTACAATTTTAATCATTTAATTTAATAGCAACATCCTTACCGGTTATAAATTTGCATATAAAGAACATAATTTTATATATATATATATATATATATATATTTAGGGTGATTAAAAAAAATCAAAGTTTTTTTTTTTAATTGTTCAACCTGTATTTTTGTTCCCTATGACAAAAAAGTAGTGTATGCCAAATTTGGTGAATTTTAAATAAAATTTACTATGTGCTACCAGGCGTCAAAGTTTCGCTTTTTTTCAATTTGTTTGTTTTTACAACTTATGATTTTATGTTTAATTGTTTATATTTCAGAATTTTTAATTAATGGTTTATATACTAGCTTGCTTTTAATTGTTGTTTGGAACTCGTAATTTTGATACCAATTAATCGATTATGGAAGCTAGGCCTAACTCACCATCACCTAGTTGCTCAGTTGGGAGAAGTTCTACGAGAAAAGAAACTGAAGTATGGCTAACTGGGCAGCCCTCTGCATTACTAAAACATCCGTATTACCATCAGAGAAGGAAATGATGGCCCTCTTCATGCACTACAGAAATATTAAAAAGCGAGGCATTAGAGAATCATGCTACTCTACTGCGGATGATGTGCTAGCAGTTTGGAAAAAGAGGAATACCAGCAAAACAAAGATACGTGTAGTAGATAAAATTCAAGGAATACTGAAGGAATGGCAGCTGCTTAAGAAAAACAAAGCAAACAAATTGAAAAGATCACAAAATTTAAATAATAAAGAAGAAAAATGGAAAGATAAACTGGGAAACTTATTTGACATTGCTCATGAGAATGCTATGCAGCTTATAAAAATAGAAGATGATAAGAAATTCTTGAAAATGCAACGTGAGAAAGGACATCATGGAAAAATGGGTACCATTGATAAGGCTGTTGCTAAAAAAGAGCAAAGAGCAGCAGAAAAGCAACAACGTCATGAAATGAGGAAAGCAGAAGAGATCAAAAGAAAGAAGAATGAAGAGGCTGTCATACTCACCAGTACATCATCAAAATCAGAATCAGAGGAGAGTAAAAGTGATGAATCTGGTTTCTGTGCTGCACAACCTTCAACATGGAAAAGTAAGTTAGGCAAACGTAGAAAATTGTTTGATGATAAATTATTAGGAAGTCTTGATGTTACAAAATTGAGTGACAGAAATGCGTCTCTAGTTTTAATGCCAACAATCAGACATCGCTTGAATGGGGCATCTGCGAACAAATAAAATGCGTGTGTTTCGATAGAACGGCAGCCAATACTGGTCCTAGAAATGGTGCAGCTATTCTTCTAGAACAAAAATTCGACAACGATTTATTGTGGCTGGCATGTCGACACCACATATTTGAAATTATGCTGGAAGCTGTTGTTTCAAAGTCTTTATCACCATCTTCTGGCCCAGATATAGTCCTTTTTAAGAAGTTCAGAGAAAAATGGTCAAGCATTAATAAGGAGGACTACGAAACAGTATTATCAGATCCAGATATCTATGAAAATTCATGACATCAAAGATGACAATTATATTTGCAGCAAATCAACTAGACACATTCCAACCAAGAGACGATTACCTAGAACTATTGCAGTTAACAATTATTTTTTGGGGAGGTGAACCAAACGGTGGAATCAAATTTAAACATCCAGCGGGACTTCATCGGGCTCGGTGGATGGCCAAAATTACATATTCATTAAAATTTTTGGTTCAAATCTCAGTTCAAAATTTCAGTAAAAGACAAAAAAGGACTAAAAGACATCTGTCTATTTGCTACTCGGTGGTTACAGCTCCTGTGCCATCTTGCGCTCCTCGTCTTGATTTGGAATTATTACAGAATCTTGTAGTCTACAAACAAATAAATGACACAATTGCATTTGTTGCTATTAAAAAACTGTCAGGTCACCTCTGGTACCTATCAGAAGAACTGGTAGCGTTGGCCTTTTATGATGATGAAGTGCCTACTGAAACAAAAAACAAAATGGTAAAGGCCTTGCAAAATAAAACAAACTCTTCCTGCGAAACGGGCTTTTCTAGATCCTGCACTTATTCTAACGAAGAAATTAGAAGATTTTGTCACATCAAATACTCAAAGATTCTTTACAATAACAGAATTTAGTACAAAATTTTTACTCAAAGATGCTAAAGAATGGCATGATGATGAAGAGTTTAACTCCGCTAAGAAATCTATCAAACAGTCGAAAGTCGTGAATGATATAGCGGAAAGAGGAGTAAAATTAATGGATGAATATAATAAAATACTAACACATGACGAAGATCAAAAACAATTCTTGCTACAAGTAGTGAAAAACTACAGGGCTGTTTACCCTGATAGAAAAAAAGAAACATTGATGAAATAAGGACAGCTAATGTCTCAAATATCATGCTAGTTTAATTATGCATGCTTGTGGTTATGGTAGGACCTACGGGGGAGCTTTCCACATTAAAAAAAAGCAATGCGACTTGTACTGTACCTCCTGGGTGGTGTGGAAAAATTTGACAATTTGAGTCGTTCTGTCAATTTTTAATTGCTGGTAGCAACCCTTAAAAATTAAAAATTTGCTAAAATATTTTAGGATAGTTATTTTTATGCTGAAATGAACCATTTAAAGGGTTGAACACATTAAAATATAAAAAAAAAATTTTTACCCCCATATTTGAATCACCCTAATATATACAGGGTGGGCGGAAAGTAGCTCCCTATTTTGGATTGGTAAAAAAATACGTATATTATCCATTTATTTCAGAAGAAATAATATGAAAAGGTAGGCATACATGGTAGGTTTTCTCTAAAATTCAATGTGGGCTCCAACTCTTTCCACCAGCTTCTGGAGCCGCCCAGGAATGGTGTCCACTGACTTTAGCAGGAACTCCGGCGGGATGGAGGACATGACTTCCCGAATTCGGTCCTCCAGTTCTTCCAATGTCCTCGGTTTGGTGCGGTAGACTTCTTCCTTTACCACCCCAAAGAAAGAAGTCGCACGGTGTCAAGTCGGGGCTCCTGGCTGGCCATTGATGTGGACCACGACGACCCATCCAACGCCCAGGGAAGTGGGCATCCAGCCACTCACGGACAACAAGAGCGAAGTGCGGAGGGGCGCCATCTTGCATAAATATCAGATCGTCGATGTTCTCCCATGTGCTGACAACCGGCCAGACCTCGTTTCGCAACATAGCAAGGTACCGCTCAGCATTCATGGTGTTGCGCAGAAGGAACGGGCCCACAACCTGATCTGAGGTCATACCAAACCACACCGTTACACTGAACCGATTCTGCCGTTTTTCAGCGGTAACCGTGCGACTTCTTTCTTTGGGGGTGGGTAAAGGAAGAAGTCTACCGCACCAAACCGAGGACATTGGAAGAACTGGAGGACCGAATTCGGGAAGTCATGTCCTCCATCCCGGAGTTCCTGCTAAAGTCAGTGGACGCCATTCCTGGGCGGCTCCAGAAGCTGGTGGAAAGAGTTGGAGCCCACATTGAATTTTAGAGAAAACCTACCATGTATGCCTACCTTTTCATATTATTTCTTCTGAAATAAATGGATAATATACGTATTTTTTTACCAATCCAAAATAGGGAGCTACTTTCCGCCCACCCTGTATATATATATATATATATATATATATATATATATATATATATATATATAATATTTAGGAGAAATCCAATGACAAGGAGGAATTGATTCTAATTTCATATTGTTATTATCTAGCCTGATGATGAGCGTATTGCTCGAAACGTTGCGCATTAAAGAAGACTTTTCATGGCATTTACATTCCTCCTTGTCATTGGATTTCTCCTAAATATTAAATTGAAGCTTTGTAGAAGCAACCCGCATGACTATATATATATATATATATATATATATATATATATATATATATATATATATATATATATATATATATATACAGGGGTTAGACAAAATAATATGAACACCCGCCGATTTCACCGGTTATCTTTACGGACTGCTCAGACACAAAGTAAACGGTCAAATGACTGGCAAACCTATTTAAATGCGTAACAGAGAGTGTATACGTCATGTTATAACCCTCACGTTGTTTTTACAGATCTGAGTGAATTATGAATTAGCAGTTATGAAAGACCTGTCAGACTTCCAAAGAGGGCAAATTGTCGGAGCGCGGATGGCTGGTGCATCGGTGACGAAAACCGCTCAGATGTTCAATGTATCCAGAGGAACTGTCTCTATGGTCATGTCTGCATACCAAAACCATGGAAAGACAAGCACCGACAAATGCAATAATGGACGCAAGAAGAAGCTGTGTGATCGAGACCGCCGGGTGCTAAAGCGCATTGTGACAAAGAACCATAAGACCACAGCTCCAAAAGTGACTGCAGAGCTTAACCAGCATCTTGCAAGCCCGGTATCGACCAGAACTGTACGTCGCGAGCTCCATGGAGCTGGATACCATGGGAGGACTGCAATTGCCAAACCCTTCCTTTCGCACATCAACATTGAGCGGCGCAGAAAATGGTGTAATGACCATAAGAATTGGTCAATGGACCGGTGGAAGAATGTAGTCTACTCCGACGAATCCTCCTTTACGCTATTTCCATGTTCCGGTCGAGTTTACGTCTGGAGACAGCCTAAAGATGCTTATGACCCCGACTGCCTGACCCCAACCGTTAAGCATGGAGGCGGATCTGTGATGGTTTGGGCAGCAATATCGCGGAATACTCTTGGCCCAGCTGTAGTACTGCATGGTAGGGTTAACCAGGTCCATCCCATGGTCCAAACGCTGTTTCCCAATGGCGGCGCCGTCTTCCAGGATGATAATGCACCAATCCACACCGCTGGGGTCGTTAAAAACTGGTTTGAAGAGCATGTTAGTGAAGTAGAACGAACGCTTGGATTGGCCTCCACAATCCCGGATCTTAACATTATCGAGCATCTGTGGTGTCAGTTGGAGCAGCAGGTCAGAAGCCGATTCCCACCGCCGGCGTCTTTGGAGGAACTGGAGCAGGGTTTGCTCGAAGAATGGCTCAGGATTCCTCTAGCCACTGTCCAAAAGCTGTATGAACCAATTCCCCGACGCATTGCAGCTGTTATTGCCGCTAAAGGAGGACCAACTCCATATTAAGAATAAAAACCGCCATTTATCAAGGTGTTCATATTATTTTGTCTAACCCCTGTATATGCATATATATATATATATATATATATATATATATATATATATATACATATTTATATATTTATACTGACTAAATATAATACATATGAATTAATACGAATCTTTTCTGTTCTACCCCAGCAACAATTTCTAGTGTAGTTTTACTTGCTGAATTCAACAATATATATTTTATTTTGGAGAAAGTATTTGTGCTTTAATTAGTTATGGTTATAATTATTAATTTTTTTCTCTCTTTTGTAGATATTGTTATGGAAGATAAATGGAATTTCATAAACATAGTTAAGGAAATAACGTTCTACCCCAGCCTTCTTTAGTTAACCTTATAAGGCTAACTAACGAAAATATCACGACCTAACTTAACCAATCGTCAAGGGCGTACAGTTGATTTAGCTCAACAAAGGAACAAGAGACATTGGGGAACATCTAGAATTATGATAGATTCTTATTTATGTGAATTTCTGTGGAGAAGACAAAAAGGAAAGGACATTTTTATTGAAATCTTAAATGCAATCTCTACTTTTAAATAAAATAAACGGACTATAACTCTTTTGTTATTAATTTCTCCAAAATAAGATATATATTATTGAATTCAGCAAGTAAAACTACAGTAGAAAATAATATATAATTTCATTTTTTGTTACTTGGGTAGAACGGAAAAGAGCCATTAAGACTTAATAATATATATGAATTAATAATTAAATATATGAATTAATAATTAATATATATGAATTATAATTAAATATATGAATTATAATTAAATATATGAATTAATAATCAATATATATATATTAATACTTACATGAGATACTATTCCTAAACTCTTGAAGTTTGAACAAACTTAAAACCGTTTAAGCTTGATGTAAATGATTGTAAATGATGTAAATGAGTAAATGATTTGTCTCATTCACAAACAACATTATACAAGAAATCGAACAATTGAATCATCCTCTCAAAGATGGGTGGAGTTAATGTGGTGTGACTGCCGCCGCGTCCTCTAAAAATGAAGTGGGTAGAAAATGATTAGCTAATTAATTAATTGAAAATGTGAAAATCATGCGACCTCTTTTTATGTACTAAATCGACAGATATTTTGCACAAAATCACTTCACATCTAAAGGAATAAAAGCAGCCATGTGGAGAGCATTTCCAACTATTTTGAAATTTTAGCCCAAATTTTGGACCACCCTAATATATGTATGATATATATATATAATATATATATATATATCAGGGTGGGCGGAAGTAGCTCCCTATTTTGGATTGGTAAAAAAATACGTATATTATCCATTTATTTCAGAAGAAATAATATGAAAAGGTAGGCATACATGGTAGGTTTTCTCTAAAATTCAATGTGGGCTCCAACTCTTTCCACCAGCTTCTGGAGCCGCCCAGGAATGGCGTCCACTGACTTTAGCAGGAACTCCGGCGGGATGGAGGACATGACTTCCCGAATTCGGTCCTCCAGTCTTCCAATGTCCTCGGTTTGGTGCGGTAGACTTCTTCCTTTACCCACCCCCAAAGAAAGAAGTCGCACGGTGTCAAGTCGGGGCTCCTGGCTGGCCATTGATGTGGACCACGCACGCCAGTTCAGCTCCTTCTTCAGCACAGTTCGCCACTGAGTAGCGGGAGAGTCACTTTCCCGAGCTGCCTGGCGAGTTGACTTTCGTGGACTCCGTGCGAACATTCCTGAACTGCCTGCACCGTCTCCTGGGCCCTGGATGTCGAAGGGCGACCACATCTTCGAACATCTGCCACAGACCCCGTGGTCATGAGCTTCGAGTGGCAGTTCTTGATTGTTTTCGGGTCCACTTGGGCACGTGGTCCGTGAATGGCCCGCCACCATCTTTGAACTCGAACGACAGATTGCCAAACTTCGTACCGTGCCGCCAACTGGGCACGCTCCTGCAGTGTTAAACGCTCAGCCATGTTACCCTTCAATCTGAAATGAAAAAAAAAAATGAACGTTACAATTGTACCACTTTAGAGAACACACCATAACAATATACAATACAATCACAATTTATACATAATTTATATGTAATTTAAATTAGGGAGCTACTTTCCGCCCACCCTGTATATAATATAATATATATATATATATATATATAAACTCCTGGCCAGAAAAATAGAATACTGTCTCAACTGCTTTCATGGCCTTGATAATATCTTTAAGTTACAGATATACCTTTATGAGCAATATTGAGTATCTGTGATGTCATTATGAAAAAAAGACAAGTCTGTGCGTTAGTTTTTGAAAAGAAAAATTAAAATATAGTAAACACCTTATTAAATATTGAAAAGTTAATGCATATGTCCCCTGAGGACAATATCCCCCGAATATATATAATACCACTATATATATATATATATATATATATATATATATATATATATATATACACACACAAACTCAGAATGGTCCCCTGAGAAACTTATATGTTAAACACAGACCGTGCATGGAACAAGGAACTCTTCTGGGAAAATTAAATCCACTATAGTCCGAATAAGTAATGGTAAATGACAAATACCATAGTTTTTCTTTTTCATGATGCTCACGTCGGGCTAGCATCATGAAAAGAAAACTATGGTATTTGTCATTTACCATTACTTATTCGGACTATAGTGGATTTAATTTTCCCAGAAGAGTTCCTTGTTCCATGCACGGTCTGTGTTTAACATATAAGTTTCTCAGGGGACCATTCTGAGTTTGTGTATATTAACGGACGTGTTACGTGCCTTGAAAAGTGGACGCTCAATGTCCCGGTTGAGGTTTAAGTTTTGTTTTTTTGGCTAAAAATACAATAGTTACCCTTTTTCTTTGATTTATTCAATCCGACGTGAATGCAACGAGTCTTTTACTTATATAGAGGTTCTGAATGTAGTGGGACTAGGCTTGCTTTAAACCCTAGATCCATGTCCCAAGCTGGATCTTGTCTGCTTTGCAGATAGCTGGTGAGGGAAGCTATATTTATGGGACCTCTTTGCGAGAGACCCGTTGCCCACGTCGGGCTGCATCATGAAAAAAAAAAAACTATGGTATTTGTCATTTACCATTACTTATTCGGACTATAGTGGATTTAATTTCCCAGAAGAGTTCCTTGTTCCATGCACGGTCTGTGTTTAACATATATATATATATATATATATATATACATTTAACTGCAATGACCACGCAGTATATTAATGTATAGAAACGACGTAAGTATAGAGGAGCGTTCTGCACACGAGGAAGAGAAATAACGAACAAATGAAAAATGAGGTGACCCTGGAATCGAACCCAGGATCTTCCGATTGCCGGTCAGATATGCTCTCCACTACACCACGGGCCTCGATCAGTCAGAAGTCGTAATTCTAATACATAGGGCAGAAACCAATGCCCTGAGAGGGCACCCTCGCAAATCGTGAATATGTACATTTAACTGCAATGACCACGCAGTATATTAATGTATAGAAACGACGTAAGTATAGAGGAGCGTTCTGCACACGAGGAAGAGAAATAACGAACAAATGAAAAATGAGGTGACCGCCCGGGAATCGAACCCAGGATCTTCCGATTGCCGGTCAGATATGCTCTCCACTACACCACGGGCCTCGATCAGTCAGAAGTCGTAATTCTCATACATAGGGCAGAAACCAATGCCCTGAGAGGGCACCCTCGCAAATCGTGAATATGTACATTTAACTGCAATGACCACGCAGTATATTAATGTATAGAAACGACGTAAGTATAGAGGAGCGTTCTGCACACGAGGAAGAGAAATAACGAACTAATGAAAAATGAGGTGACAGCCCGGAATCGAACCCAGGATCTTCCGATTGCCGGTCAGATATGCTATCCACTACACCACGGGCCTCGATCAGTCAGAAGTCGTAATTCTCATACATAGGGCATAAACCAATGCCCTGAGAGGGCACCCTATGTATGAGAATTACGACTTCTGACTGATCGAGGCCCGTGGTGTAGTGGATAGCATATCTGACCGGCAATCGGAAGATCCTGGGTTCGATTCCCGGGCGGTCACCTCATTTTTCATTTGTTCGTTATTTCTCTTCCTCGTGTGCAGAACTCTCCTCTATACTTACGTCGTTTCTATATACTATATATATATATATATATATATATATATATATATATATATACTCGTAATACCATTTTTATATATATATATATATATATATATACCCATTTAGGTTAGGTTAGGTTAGATAAACAGTTTGCGCTCAATATTAGAATGATAGCAGCCTTGGCCGTTGTCCCACCTGACAATGTTATTGCAGCATTAGAAGAATTATATGAAATCGTGACCACAGACACTCATTCAGTAGTTGATTATTTTGAAGACACATACATTGGAAGACCACATCGTCGAGGACGTCGAAAACCAATGTTTGATATAGATATGTGGAATATGTATGATAGAGCAAAAGAGGGATTGCCAAAAACCAACAATTCTCTTGAAGGATGGCATAGAAGCTTTACGTCCAATGCTTCATGTGCTCACCCAAACATTTGGAAGTTTATTTCATTTATTCAACGCGAACAATCATTGCAACAAGTTCATATTATTCAGAGAGCAGCAGGTCATGCTACACAACCCAGAAGAAAAAGACTGCAGCCAGGCTTTTGACGGTGATCCAAGGGTATGAAAATAGAGAAATTTTAGATTTTTTGCGCGGTATTGCATATAACCTAAGTTTTTAATGTTTTTACATTTTAATCTAACAAGTGGTCAAAATTATCTTTCCCACTGTGACAGTGACTTTAAATTGACTTCAAATTGTTCGCGGGCATATTGTCCTCGGGGGATATTGTCCTCAGAGGATATTGTCCTCTGGGGATATTGTCCTCGGAGGATATTGTCCACGGGGGGATATTGTCCTAGAGGCCATAGCGACATACCAACATAATAGAATATGTTGTCAGGTGTTGCAAAAGAATGGAATATTTGTCACTATATATCGCTATTTATAGTTATAACTCCAAGAAGGTTCTACATATTCTAAAATTTGATATATCGTAGGCATTATCTTCTCATTATTCGATAAATTAGCACACAGAGGTCTTTTCATCCTAATGACGTTACAGATACTAACTATTCCTCATAAAGGTGTTTTACTTAAAGGTATTATCTAGATCATGAGCTCATTTGAGACAGTATTTTATTTTTTTGGTGCGGAGTTGTATATATATATATTAGGGTGGTCCACAAAATGGAAGTATTTTAAATTCTTCCTCCCAGGGTTTCATTAGGTTCCTTTTCCCAAAACACTTCTCTGAGCAAATTTTGGGTTCAATCGGTTAATATTTAGAGGTGGCTCAACTACCCCCAGAAGTCCACATTCATGGCTTCTGGGTCCCCCCCATATATATGGGTATTATCCGCTTGTTGGCAGGGGTATCATGGCTGACCAGGCCACTCATTGTTGCCCAGCTAAGATTGTGGACTTGTTAGAATCAGGAAACCTCTTTCGGTGCTCATCCACCACACTTAAGAGAAACTGGAGTTGATCTTCTCCTTTCGTCAGAGTTCCGCTGAAGGTCTGAATGAGAGCTACTGCCCTTTCAGCATGATCATTAACTACTTTGATGTTTCCTATGATTCTTTTAGCTTGGAAGTTTTCATTCTCCTCCCAGGTGCTGGGGTCATCATCAAGAAAACTAATATTGATCGGTAGGGCCTTAAGAAGCTTTAATGAGTTCTTTGTGGCAAGATTTCTAATTTCAGTGTTGCTTTGCATTCCTTGAGTCTTCTTCTCTTTGAGAAGTCTAATGACCCCTCCTTTTCCCTCATACACTGGACCATGATTCCCTTGGTGTCTGGTGCAACAGTTTGATCGAAGAGAGCAAGGGCCACCAACCAGCTCTTCTGATAAGTACCATAAGTGGTTTTCAAAATTCTTGAGAGCTGCTTTGGCCACTTTCTGGTCATGATAGTCCTTTAACTTTTGGATAAGATCCAGATCATTCTTCGGAGCCTGTGATGGAATAGGAGTAGTGATCCAGCTTTTTAAGTAGATTAGGACTCCAAAAAGGGTAAGGGTTTTCAGGTCCTTCTTCTCTCGAGGAGTCAGGGTGATTTGATTTCAAAAAAGCCACATTTTGATGGCATAGATAACTTTAGCCATCCACCTTGCATAGTGCGTGCCAGCAGGACGTTTGAATTTCAATTTTTTCACCAAGAAAGATCAAAGAAAGTTCCAAAAACTTTATAGTCATCTCGAAAATTTCCAGTGGCCAGATGTTCTTTGGCAAAGGCAATTATTTCATTTCTGAAAGGAACAACTTGCTCCTTCATCTCATCATCATCCTGTGATGTAGAGAAGGTTTTTAAATCAATGTAGTCCCACATAGATTGGAACCTTTTGAACAAAAGTGGCTCAGGGGCAGAAGATGAACCATGGACTGCTTCAAACACTCCTCCATACATGACTTCCATGCAATGATGCCTACAGGCAAAATAGAAGAGTGGTCGACCAAGTTTCTGTTCCAGAAGAACGCATGCTCCCCTGTTTGTTCCTGTATTTGATGCTGTAGTATCTGATAACATTCCGATTATTGACTTATCTATTTTCCATTCGGAAAGAAGATTATACACTGCAGCTGATTGAGCTTCCCCTGTTCCACTTGGTAGTTTGGGAACACCAAGCAGTTTTGAATCACCTGATTCAACTGGAGAGACAAGGACTGGGAGTCTGTCTACCTTTTCATTCTTGGCAAGTAGATTAGGGATCAACTTCCCATCCCAGTGGACAATCGAAATACTTGGACTAAAGCTAGCTTTAATGGCATGGGTTATTTGCCTTCGATGCCTCTCTCGGTGCCTTTTGATTGAAGAACGAGAGATGTTCACCTCTGAAAGATCTTGACCAAGGCTAGATGCAGTTTCAGCTAATACAAAGGTGGCCCTCCTGTCACTGATGCCAGTTCTGTCCAGAGCAGCAGCCAATTCAGGAGATATGATATTCTTTGCTGCCTTTTTCTTTGGTGGAGTTGGTCCGCTGGTAGATGGGGGATTAATAAGGTAATCTTCATCTTCTCTTTCTGACTCACATAAAGACTCAGAAGAAGAACTTCCCTGATCTAGCATAACTTCCTGTGAAGCAGCATATTTTTCTTCAGCTTTCCGCTTCCTATTTACCAATTTCATTTGCTTCTCAGCAGCTCTCTTTTCTGCCTTGTCAGTCACCATATCTGCAGAGACCATTGATCCCACTCGTCCCACTTTCCTTTGTTGGATCAAGAACTGCCGGTCTTCTTCATTTTTGATTAAGGTAAAGGCATCAGCATGGGCGACATCAAATAGGTTCTCCATTTCTTCCTGAAAGGTTTTCTCTTTTTCTAACTGAGAGTTGCTTTTCCTCCCAGCATTCTTCTTAATCGCTTTCCACTCCAAGCGTAGAGCCTGAGTTTTGTGAAGAATGTGGTCTTTCCTTTGAGTAGGGATTCGGGCTCTCTCCCAGAAGAGACGCAATTCTTCAAAAACAGCTTCTGAACTAGGTTTGATCTCCTTCTTCAAGACTTGATGATAGTGGAGGAACATGCGGAGGACCTGGCCATGGGAAGGCAGCTTGGCTCCAGTGATTGTTTCCTCTGACTTTTTCATTAAGTAAAATGTACGTTTATTTGACATTGCAAAACCCGTAAATTTAATAAATCTATCTGAAAGAAAAATAATCATTAGTTAATGTATCTGTAAATAATGTTTCTTTTAATTATTCACTATATTAATAAAGGGCATAATGGTATACAAAAAACAGCTTTGAGCCACCCCTAAACGTTATTCGATTTGCCTTAAATTTTACATGAAATAGTTTTTAGCTAAAAGGAACCAGATTATAGCCTGGGAGGAAAGAAAATTGAACTTCGATTTTTTACCCCATTCTGTGGACCACCCTAATATATAATATATATGTTAACCTCTCCGTCTATGGCCTGGGTTTTTTCGAAGTCGACGGGGGTTCTGGTTAGGAGGCAGCAACGGATCTGTTACTTGCAGTAGTTTCTTCTATACTACTCTCCGAGTTCTTCTTTAGTGGCTCGGAGGATTCTGAGAGGCTTATTAAATTCTCTGAGGGTTCCTCCCGATTCTTCTTGTAACGTATTGGTAGATATTAATGACTAAGTTCTCTGAAGAGAGCACCTCGAAGGAGAAGATAAAGACTGTTTCTTACTGTAATTTACTGCTAAAATGTTACAGGTAATGCTCAGCCACGTAGTTTGAATCAGAATCAACATGGAAGAATTTTGTGGGTTTATATACTCAAAAACTGCTAACATCATTATTATTAAATGTTGAAAAGGCTGCATTATTTTTGCACAATATTTTGAAAATAAAGTAAATCTTTTAATGTGGTAATGTTTAAACAGATAGACAGGATATAGGAAGAGGAAGCCATATTTCTATCTTAAATCGCTTATTTGCAGATCTGATGTTTTCCATGATCCGCCGAGTTAATTCGAAGTGGAAATGGAACTATGCATCTTTATACTAAGATATGCATATCAGCAAAAATTAAAGGTTTAAGTTTTGCAATTAAATGCTTAGGCAAGACATGACTTCATCTTTTATAACGAAGAGAGAACGTATACAAAACTTGAACATTTCAAAAGTTACTCAGGATTCATTAAGCTAAATCTAAAAATGATTAAGAAATTTTAAAAAAGAACAAATCATCAATTATTTGGCAAAGTAGAAAGCAAATCAAAAATTTATCCCAACGGAAAAATAATAATAATAAAAAATAATAATATCGCCGAGTATACATTCCTAAATGGCGACATAATGTCGGGTCGTACATTGAGTACAATCCCAAGTACATCACTGAGTACGTTGTAATTTTGGTTTATTACAATTATGATTATAATTACCAATTAATTCACATTCACTTATTATCGTCAATTACAGTTTCATTAAAGTACATTAATTACATCATATTAAATTATTACAGTTAATTATAGTTTCATTAAAGTACATCAATTATATTATATTAAAATATTAGTTAATTACAATTAAACAGTTAACTATAGCTTTGTTTTGTTTTTACAGTGTTTCATATTTATAGGCAATTAAGATGTTAGGAATATAACACAAAGTACATGGGCACACACAGTATGTATATATATATATATATATATATATATATATATATATAATGTTTTATAAGTTAGAGGCAAGCGAGAGGAGATTTTTATCTCAGAAGCGCTCGCTTTTGCTGTGGTTAGCGGAATTTGACCACTTGCATAAGCATTTATGAATATCTTGCGAGAAGTGAAATAATTAAGAAAAAAAGTAAAAAGAATACATGTGGACGTATTTACATGTACGTAACTATGTACGTAATCATGATCATCAGGGGACATGTACGAATGCATAAACTATTGTACACATATTGGTAGTTACACAATAGGTTGACAATGGTAGACAATAGGTAGCTGAATGAATAATTAATAAAATTAACAAAAGACAAAGGTCAAGAAAGGACATGGATGTATGAATGAACAACATATACATAATGACGTATAGAGTGTAAAGGTTTTTATTATTATGTTAAAGAATTTACCATACATTGAATAGTAGAGATATGATGAAGGGAAATTAATGACGGGAAATGTGAAGGGAATTAAGCTACTTTATGACGTCATAGTTATTCAAATTATGCCATACGTCAATCAATAATTAATACGCCATAGTACAGTACAAGTCATTATTGGGAGAATTTAGAAGAGATGAATTAGAGCAATACAGTAAGGAAAAGTTTATAGCCATTGCACAAAGAGTGAGTGAAACTATTAATTAAATAAATATACTTTTACGAGTATACAGTAAATATTAAGGAATTGGTACATTTGGGAAGAATTCAATAAATGAATAAAGAAGCACAAACAAGGGTTCAAATCATACCACATTCAATGTGCATGCATAATCTAGTAAAATTTAGGGATGTGGGTTAGATAGAAGACATCAATAATTAATTATAATAAATTCTATAATAAAGGAAAAATGGAGATATGGTAATATTGTGATGGAAATGTTAAGCGATCTAAACCATCAATTGTCTTCTTTGTACTTTAAGAGAATGAAAGTAAGGGACATTCGTTTCTCACAACGAACCTTCGATGAGACAAACATGGATTCGACTTAACCATAGAAATGGTAGATAGCATGGTTGTGAAACTGCAAAAATAGAATGCAACAAATAAAATTTTTATCCAAAGTCGCGTTATGCGATTTTGGTTCTTACGTAAAAATGAATATTGATTATATATAGGAATTATTCATTGTTCATTTTTACAGGGCTCTCCCCTCTAGAATGTTATTAATCTAGATCTATCGTTCATCTCGACTGACGGCCTCCTGGACTTCACCTGGCAGGTGCTTCGGGATGACCACGGGAGTGACCACTTCCCTGTTAGCCTCACACTAAATCGGCACGACCAAACCGTTCGGGTACCGGAGAAGTGGATAACGGCCGGCCAGAGCTAATTGGCCACTTTTCCGGAACAACACTTCCACACGTTGTACGACGGCCCACTTTCCATCCTCTGATGAATGCATTGCATACTTTGAGGCGACAGTTGTCGCGGCAGCAAGCACCAGCATTCCACGATCTTCTGCCTACCCCGTAGCCCGACGTATACCCTGGTGGAACTCAGAGTGTGCGGAGGCTACTCGAGCCAAGAAGAGGGCTACCCGACGATTTTATCGTACGCGAACCCCTGCCCATCGCATGGAGATGCAGCGGGCCAGGGCCGTTGCTCGCCGTGCGACGAAGACAGCGCGCCAACTTCCTGGCGTACCTTTGTATCAGGTATCACCCCCTCCACACCATCGGCTACCATCTGGAAGAAGGTGCGGAGTGTCGAGAGACATGCTCCTTCCCGACCCCCAGTCCTCCGAACTAATGACGGGCTTCTCTATGACCCTAGGTCGGTGGCGAATCTTCTTGCAGCTACCTTCGCTGCCGTCTCCTCCACAGACAGCCCCCACGCGCTGGGCCCTAACAAGAGCTGTTCACCATCCCTCGACAACTCTTACAATCGGCTGTTCACCATGCGAGAGCTACAGGCGGCACTGGCCTCTAGACGGTCTCCTTCCCCCGGCCTGGACGGTATCCCCTACAGTATGATCCAACACATATATCCTATTATGCAACTGTTCCTACGCGACCTCTACAACCGTATATGGATTGAGGGCACTGTCCCCTCTCGCCTCTCGGTGGAAAGAGGCCCACGTAATACCAATCCCAAATCTTTGAGAAAATGATTGCCGCTCGACTTTCCTTTCTCCTTGAAAGCAATGACTCCCTCCCGGCTACCCAGTCTGGCTTCAGACAGTTTCGCTCCACTACAGACCCCTCCTGCTCCTCAGCCGAGATATTCAGAACGCCTTCAACAGGGGACAGTTTGTCCTGTCCACTTTCTTCGACATCCAGAAGGCCTACACCACCCATCGACGTGTAATCCTTAGTGAACTCCAAAACTTGGGTTTCGTCGGAGCCCTGCCGACCTTCATCAGGGGCTTCCTCTCCTCCCAGACCTTTCAAGTACGGGTAGGCTAGGTCCTCTCTGACACCTTTAATTAAATGGGTATGACATCAGATATATAATTATACTATAAGGACATTAACTTAAATGAAGGGTTAAAGTGACTAAATGAAATGGACAAAAAATAAATGACAAAAAATAAATGATATATATATATAACTATAGGCAGGAAAGCTTATTGCTGAAGTTAGGAATCCTGTGGATGCCGAGATGTATCCAACAGCCTCCAATGTATTTCTCTTAGTGATTTATTAACAAAACGTTCTTTTATATATTCGCCGATGTGGTATCGGAGAGTACCAGCATTCAGGAAGAACCAGGAGGTAATGTATCTCTAACAGAAGTGAGGTTAGAGACGACTTGTCATACAAATCACATCGCTTTTTAGGGAAAGAACGTATGAACACATTCTGATCGTTTAGAAAGGGTCAATGTGGGTGTAGAATTTTAATTTTATAAGGAGTAATCATAATCAAGAAGAGTATCTTCTTGACAGTATATATATATATATATATATATATATATATATATATATATATATATATATATGTATATCTACGATGTCATATACATGAATTTCAATAACGTTTTCGACAAATGCGATCATTTTATAATAGCATGTAAAGTGAAACATATGGGAATGATAGGCAAAACGGTAAATTAGGTCTTCAACTTCCTCAGAGGGCGCCTACGGGGTCTCAAAATTCAAGGTATATCATCATCGGAATCAGAAGTACGTAGTTAAGTATCCCTATGTACAGTACTGGTACCACTCCTGTTCATTATCATGCTAAGAGAGATACACATTGTAGTAATCAGCAACAGTATAGTACCGTCGTATGCAGAGGGTCACAAGTGAAATATACAATGAAGACAACCACAACATGACATTTAACATCGCGAAATTTCACTTCTTGAGATATGATAGAAATGAGGAACTTTGTCAACATTCATCAACTAAAGCTTTGAAAGCTCTGTTTTAACCACCGAGTATAGCAATTTAGCCTGAAGTGATATGATAATAAATAATTAATAGCTGTTTAGATTGTTTTAAGAAAATGTTGGATGTGTTCATGAATGAGAGTTTATAAATTGCTTAATCGTGCCGAATTATGTAATTTATACGTTTCTGGTGGTAATTTTTGGTAGGTTGGGTAGTTTTCATGTGAAAGGTGTCACAAGTTAATAAGTGTGACCTTGTATTTATTTCATTGAGTGAATGATGTATTATAACCAGACAACGTCACAGTAGCTTCAACGTTGGAGCAAATATCTGTATAAAAACTGTGTGCTTTGTGTAGAGTTAAATCATGTAAAATCTTACATATGGCTTTCCCCGTCCAACTATTTCCAAAAGTGCTGTACATAAACGCAAAATTGAGATGAATAAACTTGTAAAAATTTTATTATTAGAAATTTATTTCAGCAAATATGAGAACATTAACGGCTGAATAATTGATTTAGAACATAGTAGCGTGCATGATTGTAAAAGTATATATAATATATATATATATATAGTTTTACAATCATGCATGCTACTACCTTCATAAGATATGGAATTCATGATATAAAGAAGTCTGACTGTAGCTCTACTTACATCCGACATTATTGTATTATTTCCTGTTAACTCCATTTCTATCCTTAGTATTTGAGCTGTCAAATGTAATCTAGTGTCAGTTCGTTATTAATGTTTGTCACATGAACTATGGTCTTGCCCCAATGTACAAATGCACATATTCAACAGATCATAACATTGTTCAACAAAATTCTTCTCCATTTGTTAAATGTGGGTGATTCTTATGTTCTTTTTTACGCTGAATACAAAATGAAAACACGTTTTTCTATTACCCACAAATTTTGAAGGAAATGCAAATTAAAACCCTTTGAGGTCGAGATGTCATTCCACAGTTTGCTTCATAATACGAGATTTATTGTTAGTCATTTACTTTGTATAAAATCTTTATATTATGCATATTTTATATTTACATGTTTTTATATAATATCCATATAATTATTTAAGTATACATCTTAAAATATATATATATATATATATATATATATATATATATATATATATATATATATATATATGGGAATGAACTCAGAATGGCCCCTGAGTTTTTTATGATACACACAGACCGTGCATGGAACAAGGAACTCTTCTGGGATAATTAAATCCACTATAGTCCGAATAAGTAATGGTAAATGACAAATACCATAGTTTTTCTTTTTCATGATGCTAGCCCGACGTGGGCAACGGGTCACTCGCAAAGAGGTCCCATAAATATAGCGTCCCTCACCAGCTATCTGCAAAGCAGACAGGATCCAGCTTTGGGACATGGATCTAGGGTTTAAAGCAGCCTCAGGGGGCCATTCTGAGTTCATTCCCATCTTGAAACGGACATTTTATGTGCCTTGAAAAGTGGACACTCAATTCTGCCAGTTGAGGTTTAAGTTTTGGTTTTTGGCTAAAAATATAATAGTTACCCCTTTTTCTTTGATGTATTCAATCTGACGTGAAGGCAGCGAGTCTTTTGCTTATATTGAGGTTCTAAATGTAGCAGGGCTAGGCTGCTTTAAACCCCAGATCCATGTCCAAAAGCTGGATCCCGTCTGCTTTGCAGATAGCTGGTGAGGGAAGCTATATTTATGAGACCTCTTTGCGAGTGACCCTTTGCCCACGTCGGGCTAGCATCATGAAAAAGAAAAACTATGGTATTTGTCATTTACCATTACTTATTCGGACTATAGTGGATTTAATTATCCCAGAAGAGTTCCTTGTTCCATGCACGGTCTTGTGTATCATATATATATATATATATATATATATATATATATATATAGAGAGAGAGAGAGAGAGAGAGAGAGAGAGAGAGATATGGGGGGTGCGACAAGCTTAACCTTCGTGAAATGAGGAATCATCGAACGGAACACTAAAAAGTTTGAAAGTTATATATATTATATATATATATATAATATATATATATATTATATATATATATATATGTGTGTGTGTGTGTGTGTGTGTGTGTGTGTGTATGTGAGTAGGCTTAAGGCGCGGGTCCCCAACTCAAAATTTGCACATTACATTATTTTCATCACTAGTTGACAACTAGCTAACTAATTTTTAGGTAATACAGATAGGAAATGAGTAATAGAAAAGCATTGTGGTATTAATCAAATTGATAAACTCGTATATTGTACTACATTTATATATGCGGGGCCCTCATATCTGTTAGTATGTAGATGTTAGAAAGCTTTCGATGTAAAATAGTTTGGCGTGACTCCTGCTTCAGGGGAAAGCTTAAGTGATTTAGGACTGCATTGAAAGAGACATGTGTGTAGAAGTGAAGATAAGTTTTAAACTACTGTTACCCCTGCTACTACTACTACTACTAATAATAATAACAATAACAATAATAATAATAACAGTTTCCTCCTACGCCCAACTTCTAGCTTGCAACAGATAAATGGTGTACATTCTGTTGAAGAATGGGTAAAAAATCAAACAGACATAAGTAAGAACTGTATATACAGGGTGTCCCAAAAAACACTATATACTCTTTATAGCATCATATATTTTATAATTTAAAAAAAAAACCAAGCAATATATTGTTATAGCAATTGCCAATGAAAGGTAAATTAGTAATCTAAGTGATCAAAATGTTATAGCGAGTTGTTTGCATATAAAATTTAATTAACTACGCAAGTGCTCAAAATGTTCTCCGGCGGCATGAATGCACTTTTGAATGCGTCGGCCTTGTTTTATCAAAGGCCTTGTAATTGCGAAGCCTATGGACCGAACGTAGTCTAGTCACTCACTAGCTTGCTTCGGACTTAGCCTACGCACTCATTCCACGATACAAACTCTACAGCATTCAACTTTATTCAGTTCACCAAAAGAACCCATGTTGCGTAAACGTTTGACACTGGAGCAACGAAAAAGTGTTCTGAAATGGTATTGGAAATTTGAGAATGTGTCCGAAGTCCAGCGGCAATGGATCCTGGAATTTGATACAAAGCCACCGACACGTCTCGCCACTACAAGCATCCGTGACAAGTTTGAGGCAGAGGGATCTGCTCAAGATATGCACAAGCGAAGATCTGGACGACGCAAATCAAGTGCGAGTGATGAAAACTCCGTTTTAGTGTTGCAAAAATTTAATCGATCACCACAGAAATCAGTTAGGCAATGCGCCCGTGAGACCGGAATCAGCAAATCAGGTGTTCACCGGATTTTAAAGTCGGAAAAATGGAAAAGCTACATTCCAAGTCTGTTACACGGCATGACTGAAGATGACCCTGATCGCAGACTCGAATTTTGTGAATGGTTTCAGTCAATGGAAGCCGAAGACGTACAGTTTGCCAACAAAATCGTGTGGTCTGATGAAGCTACCTTCAAGCTGAATGGCACAGTAAATCGACACAACTGCAGGTACTGGTCACTTGATAATCCACACGTTTATGTGGATAAACATGTTAATTTACCAGGATTAGCAGCATGGTGTGGTTTATCATCCAGGGGTTTGGTTGGACCATTTTTCTTTAATGGGACAGTTACCGGTGCCGCATATCTCGACATGCTGCGGACAGAAATTATACCTGCAGTTCGGAAGTTGTTTGGAAACGACGACTTTTACTTTCAACAAGATGGAGCCCCCCCTCATTATCATTGTGATGTCAGAAGGTACCTCGATGAAACGTTGCCTAACCGTTGGATAGGACGAAGAGGAAGCGTTGAGTATCCTCCACGTTCACCGGACTTGACTACACTTGATTTTACTTGTGGGGCTACCTGAAGGATGCAGTTTATGGTACAAGACCTGCAACACTCGAACACCTTAAGGATGCAATTAGGGAAAAGTGCGGGACCATCACAGCATCCACATTAGTCCATGTCTGCGAATCAGTTAGTCGACGCATTCAAAAGTGCATTCATGCCGCCGGAGAACATTTTGAGCACTTGGCGTAGTTAATTAAATTTTATATGCAAACAACTCGCTATAACATTTTGATCACTTAGATTACTAATTTACCTTTCATTGGCAATTGCTATAACAATATATTTTTTTTTTTTTTTTTAAATTATAAAATATATGATGCTATAAAGAGTATATAGTTTTTTTGGGACACCCTGTATATATATATATATATATATATATATATATATATATATATATATATATACATATATAATACAGGGTGTTCTAAAATTACCTAGTAAACTTTTATATGAACGCAGTCTTAAGAAAAATTAAGGGATATTTAACAATTTTATTTCAAATACAACGACAATAAGAATAACAAAAGCAATTGTTATCTTAGATTTTCAAAGGTTCCTCCTACAACTTGCACACATTGTTCTTAACGTCTGACTACTGATTGACAGACATAAAACTTTACTCGGTATTTTTAGAACACCCTGCATATATACTCGTATATATAATTGTGGTCAAGTGTTTGCAGTTAAAGGAATGTACGTCGTGAATAACGAAGTTAACCGACGTTAAGTTTGTTCAGTGACTGGATGGGGAGACCATTTTCTGCGTTCACTTAATGTATTAATATACTGATCCATGGTTTGGATAAAACGTAAAGATGTAGGTCCCCTTTGTCACATGGACCTTGCCATTGCGAAGGAGGTTAGACAACACTAATCATTATTATTGAAATTAAATAAAGTTTTAAGGAATTACATTTTTATTGTGGGTTTAATAATAATTAGTGAGACCTCCGTTGGCATCAATGATTGCTTTCATCCTGTTCCGCTTGGGCATGATAAGAATCTGGCACAATTCCAGTGCCACTCGGACAGCCAAACCTGGTTTTTGTTTATAGCGAAACAGGACTTTCGAAGGATCCCAGTTGCTTTTCAGGTACTTTTACACCCAGAAGTTTCCATAGTTTATAATCGGATTGAGTTCAGAAACAATTACTAGGCCATTCCAGAGTTGAAATGTGGATTTGCATAAACCATTATGGCACAATTTTATCTATGTGGCAATGTGTACTGCTATGCTGAAACGACGAATATCCACCTTCCTACATTGTTCTCAGAGCATCTTGTTCGAGGATGTTTAAGTAGACAAAGAATTCACGGTTGTTAGCATAACCAGTGTTCCTATGCCATGAGCGCAAAACCATCCCTTAACCATGACCTTTGTGGGCGATTCATTGTAATTATACAAAAATAGATAAATATCAGACAATCTTCGGAGCAAGTGTAGTTTACGTCCCCCTAACGCAAATGGGGACACAAACTACACTAGGTCAAAGTTGGGGAACGTAGACTACACTCGGACCTTTAGGAGATATTTTTTTAAATGAATCGATCAAATAAAACGTTAAAACTAACGAAAATATTACGGCGCACCTAAAGCAAAAGCACCCCCTGTGTAATTTCATTTATGGTCAGATTTTTATGAAATTTTCAATATAGAGGTTTTCAAGGCGGACATCGGAATAACGCACACCAATTTTGAAAAAAAAATTGAAATTTTTTAAGAAAATGTTTTCTGAAAAAAAAAAACCCGGCCATACAGTTGACCTAACCAGGCCTTCAATGTTATTCCGATGTCCGCCATTGAAGGCCCGGTTAGGTCAACTGTATGCACGGTTAGGTCAACTGTATGCCCTTGACAACTGATTAGGTTAAGTTGTGTTATTTTCGTTAGTTTTAACGAAAATAACACGACTTAACCTAACCAGTAGTCAAGGGCATAGAGGTGACCTAACCGTGCCATCAATGGCGGACATCGGAATAACATTGAAGGCCCGGTTAGTATTTGAAAACCTCTCTATTGAAAATTTCACAAAAATCTGACAATAAATAAAGAAATTACACAGGGGGTGCTTTTGCTTTAGGTGCGCCAATATTACGACTTAACCTAACCAATCGTCAATTTATATATATACAGTATATATATGTTAATATTGTAATATAGGTCGCCTTGCTGTAGAAATCGTTACGATGGATAATCCGAGCTAGAATTCAAAACGTTATTAGTACCGACATGAATAACATACGTTGTGTCCTCGGCGGTACCGTCTGTAAAATAGTCAACACTATTAGTTATGTCCTCCACCCTTGCACCAGGGTAGCAGTAACAGCGCCTACGACGAGGGTTTCTCCCACAGAATTCCTCGAGCTGCCCTCGAACAATGGAATCGCCAACGAGTCGTATTTCCGGTTCATCAGCATCTTCGAAACCTAAAACAGAAAACTTATTGTTTGTTATTACTGCTAGACAAGTCTTAGGTTTTCTCAGTGGTGCTCCATTACGCACTCGAACGAAGGGTTGGGAACTAGGGGAAGAGAGAGGGCTATTAGTACTATTTATATTATTAGTAGAAACTGAGGCAGGAGGGGTCGTAACTGGAGTCTCAAGGGATTCTAATTTTGCCGTCAGGAGCATCACGCTTTCTTCAAGCCTCACTCTGGCCTCCCTCTGACGTTCTAACTCGTTCATCAGGACTTCCATGCTTGACCACCACTGCAAACTAACTGTTCATTATTATTAGCCATTGTAAACGCGTAAGCGGCAAATTTCCCTTCACAGCGACTGCAAGTACTTGACGGGGGTGCCATGCTTTTAATTAGTTAGAAAAAAAACCCTGAGCGTTTGGAAATTAATAAATTACAACGTAGGTCTACCGCGTGCTTATTGTGCCGTCACCTACCCAAACCCATCGCAAAAATGTTCTTGAAATGCAGAAACAGGTTCTTGTAACAAAAATTTATACTAAATGAATATATAATTAAGCTACCGACGAAAGATCTGTAAAAGAAAGAGTATTAATAATACTTATCTGTCCGCGATTCGACCAACTTTTTTCCTTTTTCACAACAGAGTGTGACCACACTCTACCTGATCTCCCGAAGGAAGGGAAAATGAACCTTATGACGCCTCGTTTTCTGATAGATTTAAAAAACAAACGAGGCAAGCCACGTGCACTAGCCTTCGTTTAATCAAATAATACGGGGCTCCAATAAACCTTAGCCCCCTCGCCCATGGCCTAAACCATTAGAGGTACAGTAAAACTAAACATACCTTACAAAAGAGAATTTAATCCTGTATTTAATGAGAAACAATTAAAACTTGGTGTTCCCGCTATTGGCTTCCAAGACAGCCTGAATTTGCTTTGGGTAGCTTGCCAAAAGTGACGTGAATAGATCATCGTTACGCAAATTTGCTAAAACAGTTTCAATGTGTTGCGTCATTGTATCCTTCGAAAATCGATTTGTTGCAGGTTCTTGAAACAAGAGACATTCAACCTTGTCCTTTATAACTGATCCAATGTGTTCACAGACGTTCAGGTCAGGAGAATTTCCTGGCCATTCTTCATTTCCAAAGAAATCGATCTCATGGTTCCGAAACAACTGTTGAGTGGCTAATGCCTTAAAACAGGGGGCCTTATCGTGCAGAAGTGTGACCTGATCGACATCCATAACATTGTTTGGGTTTCTTAGAAAAGGAATGACATGCTGGGATAGAATAATATCACGAAAATACTGTCCATCCCAACTCTGACCATTTGGCTTCAGCACGCACATGAGCTTCTTTGCAGTGAACAAAACAAACACACCAACACAGTCTGGACTTTTTAATAATTCGCGATAATGTTCATTGTCATTGATTTCATCTGGTGTTGTGGTCCACACTCAATCATTTTGGTAGTTAGGCCGACGTGTTACGTAAACAAAAAATTCATCGGAGACAGCACATTCTGTAATCGATGTTAAGTTGAGTTTTTCTTGGCTTTGGAAGTTCATGCCAAGGCTTTTAACCTTGCCTATGACGGTACAGTCGAATGATCTCACCACTAACGATCTTTCCTCTCAACACTTCGATCTCTCTAGAAAGTTTAGCACAGCTGTTTTTCCGCTTACGCGTACCGCTTTCAATGATGTCCGTTGTTTCCTGAGAGAGTGGCAAATTTGGGCACCCAGATTTGGTTGTATCCATTTCATATTCAACCAAAGTTTTATTCAAATTTCTTTTTACGAAGTCTTCACTTCTTCGCAACTTTTTGGCAACCCATGAACGTGTTATAAAGGTGGCTCCAGCATCACGAGCTTCCCGAAATGTTATTGCTCGTATGCGATTTATCAGCTAGAGTAATTTTAATACCTGCAATAAATAAAGAATTTTATATATTTTTATAATCACTAAAAACTATTTCGATATAAGTAAACATGTAAGCTGCAAATGGGGGGCTAAGGTTTTTTGGAACCCCTTATAGTATTGAATAAAGTTAAGAAATGAAATATATTCGTTAATGAATGATTAGTAACACGAAGTAATTTAGTTAAGAATGCACCAAACACTATTTTTTTTTAAAGACACCTCAACGAAAACCACTTATTCAATTGTTAACACTGGACACGATAAAACACGTCTGTTCACAAGACTGATCACATATTTAGGAGTTACAGTCAATGGTGATTTAAAAGTAGCGAAACAAAGTACAGCATCGGTCAATAAAGCGAACAAAGTGTTAGGTTTTATAGCTCGGAATTTTTAATACAAATCGCGCGATATCATAGTTCCTCTCTATAAATCATTAGTTAGACCATATTTGGAGCACGCGATCCAAATTTGGAATCCGCATATGCGCAAAGATATAGACTTCAGATACAATTGATTCTTTCAAAAGAAGGTTGGATAGTTTGATGTCTGCAAAGGACATCTGGTGATAGTGTTTAAGCCCATTTTTATTGCATGAATGGTACTAGTTTATTTCATATATGGGGCTCCAATAAACCTTAGCCCCCCCCGCCCTTCTCCTAAACCATTAGAAGTACAGTAAAACTAAACATACCTTACAAAAGAGAATTTAATCCTGCATTTAATGAGAAATAATTAAAACTTGGTGTTCCCGCCATTGGCTTCCAAGACCCCCTGAATTCGCTTTGGGTAGCTTGCCAAAAGTGACGTGAATAGATCTTCATCGTTACGCAAATTTGCTAAAACAATTTCAATGTGTTGTGTCAATGTATCCTTCGAAAATCGATTTGCTGCAGGTTCTTGAAACAAGAGACATTCAACCTTGTCCTTTACAACTGATCCAATGTGTTCACAGACGTTCAGGTCAGGAGAATTTCCTGGCCATTCTTCATTTCCAAAGAAATCGATCTCATGGTTCCGCAACAACTGTTGAGTGGCTAATGCTTTAAAGCAGGGGGCTTTATCGTGCAGAAGTGTGACCTGATCGACATCCATAACATTGTTTGGATTTCTTAGGAAAGGAATAACATGCTGGGATAGAATAATATCACGAAAATACTGTCCATCCCAACTCTGACCATTTGGCTTCAGCACCCACATAAGCTTCTTTGCAGTGAACAAAACAAACACACCAACAGAGTCTGGACTTTTAAATAATTCGCGATAATGTTCATTGTCATCGATTTCATCTGGTGTTGTGGTCCACACTCAATCATTTTGGTAGTTAGGCCGACGTGTTACGTAAACAAGAAATTCGTCGGAGACAGCTAAATGCATGAAATCATCCACATCCCAATCTTCAAGATAATGGGCAAACCACATTTTGTCATCGATGTTAAGTTGAGTTTTTCTTGGCTTTGGAAGTTCATGCCAAGGCTTTAAACCTTGCCTGTGACGGTACAGTCGAATGATCTCACCACTAACGATCTTTCCTCTCAACACTTCGATCTCTCTAGAAAGTTTAGCACAGTTGTTTTTCCGCTTACGCGTACCGCTTTCAATGATGTCCGTTGTTTCCTGAGAGAGTGGCAAATTTGGGCACCCAGATTTGGTTGTATCCATTTCACATTCATCCAAAGTTTTATTCAAATTTCTTTTGACGAAGTTCTCACTTCTTCGCAACTTTTTGGCAACCCATGAACGTGTTATAAAGGTGGCTCCAGCATCACGAGCTTCCCGAAATGTTATTGCTCGTATGCGATCTATCATACGTTGCCTCTCCGAATCACCAATTAATTGAGAAGCCATTATATTATCACTTTATCAGCTAGAGTAATTTTAATACCTGCAAGAAATAAAGAATTTTGTATATTTTTATAATCACTAAAACTATTTCGATATAAGTAAACATGCAAGCTGCAAATGGGGGGGGGGGGGGTGGATAAGGTTTTTTGGAACCCCTTATATTATGTACATTTAGGTGATAGATCCCACAGCTCAACAGAAGTGTTGTGGGATATAGGAAGGCAGCATCTTGGGTTAGGGGATACTCTCTGTCATTACACACCCCATTTAAAGAGATTCCTCTGCCGAGTGGGTCCCCTTCATAGGACTGTGAGGTATTGAAAAACTCATGATCGTCACTTGCTTCACAAACACCTTTAAATGGGAGACCCAAAATGGGTGCACACACATTTCTACATCACTGTACAGTCTTTACAGCCACACCTACACTTTTTCTCCTAAGTATATATATATTGTAATGTATATGGTTGTAAATTGTGAATTGGTCCGCAATTGATATGGACCGTGACTTATTTTTGGTTGGCAAGGTACTGGTATTGATGGATATCGTAATGAAATTGAATGGATTCTTTGGATCTGATATATTTGCATGTCGGTCATAAATAGATATAGAGTGCAACATATTTGTGGAAAGTAGTCTACAGTCTATTATGACTTGATCTTCTGGATCAGAGATTCTATCTTTAGTTTTAAATTGATAATTAATTAGTTTTAAATTGATAATTATTTAGTTTTGTAAAAATTGGTTGCTGCCAATGTACAGGCAGTTTTTACATAGTGGAGCCACCTCGATGGGCCGAAGTGGCCCCTAGTGTGCCCACTATAAAAATTTCTTATGTTCTTATGTTCTTGTGGTTCGGAACCCACTTAAAATTGTCGGTCCCCTCCGCCACCACGGAGGACATGCACAATACACAATTACGAACACAGTTAGGTAGACCAGCCATGAGTGAATCCTAGGGTCTTTGTTGGTCTGAAACTTTATAACATTATAACATTATATATATATATATATATGTATATATATATATATATATATATATATATATATATATATATATATATATTATATATATATATATATATATATATATATGAATACATATATATATGATATATATATATATATATATAATATATATATAATATATATATATATATATATATATATATATTAGTGATGTAGGTCACATCCGCACATTTTCTCGCATCCGCATCCGCACCCGCACTTTGGACTGCGGATGTGGACCATTGAGATAAAATGTCATTAATAAGCGGAAATTATCAAATTCTACTATATTAATATAACTAGTTCATTGTGCGCAAAAGTGATGCAAGCGACAAGACGAGAGGCTGTTCTTGTATGAAGTTACTCTCTTGCAACCTACTTAGATCCACGTTACAAAGCTAAGTTATTTTCACCTAGTACAGTAGAACGAGTTAAATCATCACTTGGCAAAGCAGTTGAAGAGCTTCAATCTCTTGAATCTGTCGCTTCGCCACCCACCAAAAGAATAAAAGTTTCAGTGACAGAACCAACACCTTCAACAAGCAAATCTATCACAGAATCTGTCTCTCAGTTTCTTGAGTCAAGCAGCAATGACGAGACCTACGCGATGTCAAAAGATGTAGTAAAAATGATCGAGAGCTATCACCAAGAAAAACGCCTGGCTGCATGTGACAATCCTATTAGTTGGTGGAAAAATACGCAGAATATCTATCCATACTTGAGTAAACTTGCAAGGAAACATTTAGCCTGTACCAAGCGAGAGATTATTTAGCAGTGCTGGATTAATATATGATGAAAAGAGAAACAGACTGGCAGCAGAAAAGGCAGAAAAATTAATGTTCCTTAAGCATAACCTTCCTATAATTAAGTTTGAACATTAAACGATGAACATCTTAGTTTACTTTATTTTAATTACTCATTTATAAATATGCCTAATAAAACTTTAAACTTAATATAAATAGTTATCAAGCTAATTAAAGATCTCTTTCTATAAGGGTGAGGTTGGGGAAAGAGGTCGGTGGGGTGCATTTGAGTTGGGTTCACGTCCCGCATCCTGGTAACACAATTATGGTTTCTAATTGTGGCTGAAACTCAACAAAATATGACGAATTTATTTGCAGACGAATTCACTAATTGATTTCTATATTAGTTAGATGCTTGATATTATTTTATATGTTCAGAGAAAATTACAGCAATTATTGTACAATTAATCAATTATACTACATTATTATATACGTTAACCACAACAAATCTCGAATATATCCTAAAAAATAACGAAAATGTAGACATCCGCATCCGCATCCGCATCCGCGGATGTTGAAATCAAACATCCTCATCCGCATCCGCGGATGTGGAAAAAATGACATCCGCTACATCACTAATATATATATATATATATTGTATGTAGAGGGCAGACAAGAAATAGACAAAAAAATTCCTTCTTCCACACCGTGCGTAGACATCTTAGAATCATATGGAAGTGAAAGACACACGTGGTGTTCAAGGAATCAGAAACAATAAGGACGCTTGTCTTTTCCCAAAGGCGCGCGAAAGCTAGCGTCTTAGCAACAATAGGACGCTTTTGGCTTCCCAGAAAAAAACACGAAACTTGGCGTCCTAATAGCCTATAAAAGCGAGAGTTCACTGAAACTCTCTCTCACTCACTCCACTCTCCGCACTCTTCACTTCTCGTCCTGGTCGTTACGTTTCACTCTCAGCCTTCCTCAGCAGCGACACTCGTCAAGCCACCCGCTCTCTGGCCTTTCGCCGGAGAGCGGCCTGCTGTTTCTTCAAGGCTCCGGTCTATCATCAAGTAAGGCCTTCTACAGACCGACTGCAGAAGCAATCCTTCGAAACCCAGCGCCGTTCGACTTCAGCCAGCCTCAGTTCCTCAGTTCCTCACGCAACATCTCAACACTACAACGAAGTGAATCAACACTTGAGGCGACATCTCTCTAACCCTGGTTTAACTCATCCTTCATCTCAAGTCGGTAGGCGCCCGTTCAACACGCTTTCAACAGGCCCGCTACCGGTTTCAAGGTTATTTTCATCATTTATTCTGTTCCATTTTTGCATATCATTAGCATACCTAAATTAGTGTATTACTTAACACGTAATCTGCATAACCATTTCCTTATTTGCTAATCCTCAGTCATCTTTAGCATACTATAAATGCCGTTATATAATTGTTAATCACCTTAAATACCTTCATTGCCATGTTAATCACTGTGCACAAATAATTGATTTATTTTCTTAATTAAATACAAAAAACAAGGTGATTTTTTTAACCTTTTTAATATTATTTGCTTGGGTGTAATCTAAGCTGATGACCTCGAATTATTCGTATCATTCCAGAAAGTAATTATAGTAAGCCTACTTCATTAGTCACATCAAACCGGTGATACCGTAGGACATTATAAATTGTTGACCCCAGCCTTGTCATTAACAATCATCATTATCAATCAATTAATCATTATCACCTCAATCGGCTAATACTAGGCCTACATATATATATATATATATATATATATATATATATATATATATATATATATATATACGAGGAGTCATCAAAAAGTATCGATAATTTTATTGCTACGGACAAATGAATGCAAATAAGAAATAACCGTTTACATATGCGATCCTTCTTGCACTCTGGCGTCTGCAGTCTGAAGCAAAATATGCTACCATGAGTCAGTAGTTGGTCGAAGCGTTTAAAAGGAGGGTGTGTTTTGTAAGTACGTATAAATCTCTGAAATGAAACAACGCGCGTTCGGAGACGAACGAAATGATTAAAACAGCTTTTGGAAATGATGCTCTCAGTGTAGCTAACGTTTACAAATGGAACAAAAAGTTTAAAAATGGAGAAACATTTGCTCGTAGCAGAAATCGAATCTGTTGGACATTTTCATCCGTACGAGAAGTGGAAGTGCGGCCACTGCGTTCCTTGTCTTCAAGCGATGTTTCTCCATTTTAAACTTTTTGTGCCATTTGTAAACGTTAGCTACACTGAGAGCATCATTCCCAAAAGTTGTTTTAATCATTTCGTTCGTCTCCGAACGCGCGTTGTTCCATTTCAGAGATTTATACGTACTGGAAAAACACACCCTCCTTTTAAGTGCTCCAACCAACTATTGACTCATGGTAGCAGATTTTGCTTCAGACTGCAGACGCCAGAGGGCAGGAAGACTCACATATGTAAACGGTTATTTCTTATTTGCATTCATTTGTCCGTAGCAATAAAATTATCGATACTTTTTGATTACTGCTCGTATGTATATATATATATATATATATATATATATATATATATATATATATATATATATATATATATACAGGGTGTTTGAAAACTTTCTGTACAAATTGTAATGGGGGATAGGCAACACCAAGACAAACCCTTTTCGTCTATAAGTGTATGTCCGCTGACGTCACCATTCGGCGCGAGAGGGCGCCGCTGCAATTGGCTAAAAGGTGAAGTGGGCTAGACTCGCGCTTGCCGCGGGCATTCTTAAATCGGACGTAGTACGCGTAACATGGAGCGCTTCACGACTGCTGAGATGGCTGACATGCATATGGTGTATGGGGCTGCCAATGGAAACGGAAGAGCTGCTGTGAGGTTGTACCGACAGCGCTTCCCAAACAGACGTGTGCCAAACCACCAAACGTTTGCGCATTTGCATCGGCGACTGCGAGAAACTGGAACATTCCATGCAAACATGCATGACACTGGTCGGGAGAGAAACGAGCGCACTCCTGACATGGAAGAAGAAATCCTACGGCGATTTGAGGACAATCCAAGCGCAAGCACGCGAGGTGTTGCACGTATCCTCGGTGTGAACCACGACCTGGTCTGGAGAGTGTTGCACGAGCAGCAGTTACATCCGTTTCATCGTCAGAGAGTCCAAGCATTACAACCTCGGGATTACCCTCTTCGTGTGGAATTCGCACGCTGGTTTCTGCAGCAGACAGCGGTGCAGCCTAATTTTCCGGCTTATGTGCTGTTCTCAGATGAGGCCTGTTTCACACGTGAGGGTGTGTTTAACATGCACAATTCTCACGTGTGGGCGCACGCAAATCCACATGCTACACGGGTTTGTAATGCCTGGACTCTCTGACGATGAAACGGATGTAACTGCTGCTCGTGCAACACTCTCCAGACCAGGTCGTGGTTCACACCGAGGATACGTGCAACACCTCGCGTGCTTGCGCTTGGATTGTCCTCAAATCCGTAGGATTTCTTCTTCCATGTCAGGAGTGCGCTCGTTTCTCTCCCGACCAGTGTCATGCATGTTTGCATGGAATGTTCCAGTTTCTCGCAGTCGCCGATGCAAATGCGCAAACGTTTGGTGGTTTGGCACACGTCTGTTTGGGAAGCGCTGTCGGTACAACCTCACAGCAGCTCTTCCGTTTCCATTGGCAGCCCCATACACCATATGCATGTCAGCCATCTCAGCAGTCGTGAAGCGCTATGTTACGCGTACTACGTCCGATTTAAGAATGCCCGCGGCAAGCGCGAGTCTAGCCCACTTCACCTTTTAGCCAATTGCAGCGGCGCCCTCTCGCGCCGAATGGTGACGTCAGCGGACATACACTTATAGACGAAAAGGGTTTGTCTTGGTGTTGCCTATCCCCCATTACAATTTGCACAGAAAGTTTTCAAACACCCTGTATATATATATATATAAATATATAAATTAATGATTGGTTAGGATAAGTCGTAATATCAGGTTGTAACATAAATTCTGCTCGATTAGAAAACGGAAGATAGATAATAGAATAACCTCAAGATAATGTGAAATAGTTTTAGAAATGTTGCAAAATACACGCGGCGACAGGTTCGCACAGGTTTTATCACGATACAGAATGACTTAGGCTAGTGTAGGATTAGGCTAATGAATATTTTCTCTGGTGTTTTTCATACAGTTACAACGCCACCCCTACGATATTACAATAATTGAAAAAACATGGAGCCCACGAAAGAGCATATTCGACATGTGATGCTGTATGAGTTCCATAAAGGATCTAACGTTCAGAGAGTTTATGGAAATGATGTTGTGGGCGAATGGATGTGTTGGAGATGGTTTGAGAAGTTCAGAAATGGAGACTTCAGTCTGAAAGATTATCATCGAACAGGATGACCAAATGAGTTAGATGAAGAGTTGCTGAAAGCAACAGTGGAGGAAAGCCCAACGGTAACTGTAAGAGAACTTGGCCTGCAACTCGGCGTTAGCCATATGACCATTCATCTTCAGTTGAGGCTGTTAGGAAAAGTAATGAAGGTTGGAAAACGGATTCCGCATGATTTGTCACGAGCGAATCTTCAACATCGAATCGATATTTGCACATCACTGCATTCTCAGCAACTGCAGGCACCGTTTTTGAAACGGATCGTCACTGGGATGAAAAATGGGTCCTTTATAACAATATTAAGCGTCGACATCAGTGGTTTAGCCGTGAAACAAAGCCTGATCCTCAGCCAAGGAATGGACCCCATCCAAAGAAAATTTTGCTATGCGTTTGGTGGGATATGCAAGGAATTATTCATTTTGAGCTTCTGCCAGATAACCAAACAATCATAGCTGAAGTCTACTGCCAACAACTCCAACGATTGAAAATGGCATTACAAGAAAAACGTCCTGCATTAATTAATCGCAGAGGTGTTCTTTTCCACCAGGAAAACGCGCGCCCTCACACTGCTTGAATCACCACTGCCCAATTGGAGGCATTTGGTTGTGAAAAAATGTCTCATCCACCTTATTCTCCGGACATCGCACCTTCAGACTACCACTTATTCAGAACTCACCACCTAGATGGACAAAAGTTGCACTCCAGTGAAGCTATCGAAAACGAAGTGATCGTTTTTTTTAACTCGAAACCAAGGGATTTCTTCGAACGTGGCATAAAAAACTTTTCTAGAGATGGGAGGAGGTTATAGAAAAAGAAGTTTATTATACTGATGATTAATTTGTCCTTATAAGTCATTTAATTTTTGTTCTGAATGAACTAAAAAATTTAGCAGAATATGTGTTACAACCTTATATTTTCGTTAGTTTTAACGTTTTATTTGATTAGGTATACGCGGACAAAGTTGGGGAACGCAAACTACACTAGGATAATGTAGGGGAACGTAAACTACACTAGGATAATGTTGGGGAACGTAAACTACACTAGGATGATGTATGGGAACGTAAACTACACTATGCAACACAGGGGGACGCAAACTACACTTGCTCCCAATCTTCATCACTAAATGTATTTCGCAAATCACTAAATCACTGTCTCCTGCCGATGTGTAAGTTCACTACTGTCATTAATACCATAGTAATTAAGTTCTCATTATATAATTAGTTATCTAAAATATGCTAATTTCTTAAAGCACTTTTAATTTCATAATTTATCCTAAATTATCTTTTTGGACCTTTTCCAGTTTGTGTACCGTTTTTCATATAATTTATTTTTGAGAATATTTTTGTTAAAACTAACGAAAATATCACGACTTAACCTAACCAATTATCAAGAGCGTACAGTTGATCTATTAGTAAATAGTAAATACTATTCCAGAAACAAACAATGTTATAATTAATAATAGATCAACTGTACGCCCTTGATAATTGGTTAGGTTAAGTCGTGATATTTTCGTTAGTTTTAACAAAACTATTCTCAAAAATAAATTATATGAAAAACGGTACACAAACTGGAAAAGGTCCATCTTTTTTATTAAGCATCATTTATTTTTTACTAAATATAAAATTGCTCATTTTATTTAAAATTGTGTAAAATAATCAAACTCTACTTTTGCAAATTTTTACCTTTATCATTATTATTATCATTATTATTATTATTATTATTATTATTATTACTTGCCATTTTCACTTGTTTTATGTAATAAATGAAATAAACCGAATCCCATTATTTTCGGCTGAACAGCTTCCATGCTTTCAACGTTATATTCAGGTTAAAATACTGTGAATATATTAATGCCATATTTAAATTGTACAGAGAAATATTGAAAACTATTTTAAAACTTTATGTAGCTCGCATTGTTTTTCTGAATAAATCGTTGTTTTTAAAAATTCATTCATCCACTCATCGTAACAGTTTATGTTAATTCAATTTATCATTTATTTGATTTAACTGTAGTTGTTAAAGTAAATTAACGGAAATTAACGTAAATTAATAAATTCTATCAATTGATCTTCACTTAACCTTTAAATATCCATTCGTCGTCATCTGATAATGTATTAAATACTAAATATTTCATAATTCTTCCATATTTAGTATTTAAAGACATTCTTAATTACTTCATAAGTTCATTTTTAGTTATGCTTTTATTTATTCATTATTTATCTACTGATGTTTGTATATTTCGGTCTATTTATATGACATACAGCGTTATTATGTACAGTGCTTACAAGAAGTCTCACGCCTCTGTCTCGTCCCAAGCTAGTCTGTTAGGTATAAAATGGCGGTCCTTATGGCAGCGGAGGTGTGTTCGGATTGGTGCACATAATTGCTCTAACCCAATCAATGACGTCCACATCTATCTTTGTATTGATCACTCTATCTATTTCTATATAGAGACATACTGTATATAGATATATATAGAGTATGCAGGGGATAACGTGTCTCAGTCCCAGCTATGGTAGTTGTCTTACAATTAACAGTCCCAAGTGCAAGTTACGTTAACACCTCCACATAAACTACCCTGGACTAAAATAACATACGTGAAGCCCTTACCAACAAACCATTTAAAAGGTGTGATTTAAAAGCTCTCTCTCTCTCTCTCTCTCTCTCTCTCTCTCTCTCTCTCTCTCTCTGATCACACCGCATCCCATCAGAGGTCTTCAGCAGGGACATCGGCAATGTATCCATATAACGTTAATAATAATCGAAACTCGGGTAAAATATACTCTCTGCCTTCCGCTCCATCCCAAATCCTTTTCTCCTAGTGACCTCTTAATACAAACTAATCTATCATATTTTGCGACTTTTTAACTCTGGTAGGATTCAATTCCGTTCCTATAGTGTAAGAGATACTTAAATTCATGTGTGTATTATGCCATATGATGTGCGTAATAAATAATCATTTTTAAATAGTTGGAGCGTTCAAGGTCATCTGTAATAATCTATAGACTACCCCCAAGCCCACTCTCAACACTTAGATTCCCCTAAGACACAGGCGTCTTCAAGTAACATGAATGCGTAGCCATCTAAGGTGTTAGATTCCATATTATATAATTTATGTGCTAGGTTTAAGAACGCTGGCATTGAAGGATGGAAGGAATGGACAGTAAAAGCGATAATAGGTTTAATAAAGGAAGTGCAATGAGGATGGAGGTAAGCGTTGCTATGTCGAAGGAAACGAGGATGGGTGGAGAATTACGAAGGGAGGAGGAAAGGGAGAGAGGGGGCTAAAATGAACGCGGGGATGGGTTAAGGGAGAGGAGAGAAATTCATATGAAATGCTAAACACAAACTCAAATATTTATTTTAATGTCCTAGACCTAGAAAGACAAAGAGCAAAATACCTTAAACTAACAATGAATTGACAGAAGCAGAAGAGTCTGGTCGTAGACGCACTGATAGGTTTAACGTATGTGGCTAGAGGCCGCCACTCAGAATTACCACTACTACCTAAGTCATAATAAGGTTATTTACTATGACAGAGTAGTCATGAGTAGTTATGGAAATAAAATATGGTTATACTGTTGATGGCTGACTATATTCAGTTGGAATATGAACTATTGCTGACAATCTTTGGATCCTTGGCTTTTAAGACGAATGTTTTATGCATATCTTCAACAAAATATGAAATTAGCTGATTATTATTACCATTGGAAGGGTTGGTACCCTTCACAACCGAAATCAATTTCAGAAGAGGTGCATGGTATCCTCATTTCCTTTATCGTCCCAACACGCTTCACATAAGCCATTTACACAAAGATGGAAAGGCCGTCTGTGCACCACGAGACGACCCAGGCAATGCGGGGAACAATGGTGACATTGCATGAATATGATGTGCCAATAAGAGAAATATCAAGACGACTAGACGTTCATCGAAGCACTGTGGAACGGTGGATTCATCGGTATGAAGCAGAAAACTCAATCGCTACTTTGCCGAGGTCTGGTCCTCCGCGTTCAACATCTCAAGAGGAAGATGCTGCGATTGTTAATCATGCCAGAGAGCATCCGTTTGTTCCAGCGACGCATATTTACAGAGACCTGAACCTTCGTTGTAGCGCAAATACAGTGAACACACAGACTTCACGAGGCAGGTATTTTTCTCGCCGTCCAGTTATAAAACCTGCATTGACGATTCAGCATAAAGAGGCGCGTATGGGATTTGCCTTGCAATACTTGCCGCAGGAGGAAGAATTCTGTAGAAAAGTTGTGTACTGTGACGAAAAAACATTTTCAACAGACAGTCATGGTTCCCTGCATTGTTGGAGGCAGCGCGGAAAACGCTATGAAGAAGGAAATGTTTCCCCGAGCAAACGTAGTGGTCACATCAATCTCGGTGTGTGGGGCTGGATGTCTGGCTATGGTGTCGGAGAATTGACTCAGAGATTATTAATCTAATTCTGCCACCACGTTCTCCTGATTTGAATCCGATTGAAACCTTTGGGCAATAATGATTAACGAATTGGAGCAATGCAATGAAAGAACATTTGAAGCACTTTTAGCTCACACGAGGAATAGTTGGGAGAGCTTACGCCGAACACCAAACCTTCCCTACAATCTGGCCTCTTCTATGCCGCAACGATTGCAAGAAATTATTGATGCTGGAGGAAGCTATACGAAATACTGATGTTAAAGCCATGACGTAAATGTGTATCGAATATATATTTATGTTAATATAGAATTTTATTATATTTTTATGTTTGACATCTATAAAAGTATATATTGTGACCATGAAAGAACTTTACTTATCCTCAGTTAGAATCTTTTCTTGCAATGTCTACGCTCGTGGAGATGATAATATATGCATTGTTGAAACAAACTATGAGAAGGTAATAGTTTCAGGAAAAAAATAAAAACTAGCAACATCGAGGTCATCACATGTTTATGGGAATTGTCATATGATATGCTACCAATAAACTCCTATATCCTACTATATACAGTATACTATATTACGTAATAATTACGATGAATAAATCAAATGCAAATTTCTCTGATTCACGGCCCACCAGTCTTGCTTTAGACTAATGACTTTCATAAGATGGAATAGGTTTAACATAGTTCGCTTAATAGGTTACCACTTAAAACAATGGATAAACTATCTATTAGTGAGACGACCGTGACTCCCTCGAAATGCGAGCGCGTGAGAGGTTCACTGAGGAATTTGGTCATTAGATTCTTCACGTAGGATATGTATCACAAACAACAATATTGACAACAATTCCCAACAATTACTTAATATCAATAATTGCATTTGAGCAAATAATTTAGACCTGCGTCAAAATAACTTAGGTATCATGCCATGATTTGGGATATTTGCCGAATTAGTCGTTCTCTATAGTCTAAAGTATATATTGAGACGGTATAATGTAATGCCCAGCTAATATTATGATGACTAGGATTGCTCCATAACCATCCCAACATCCCGAAACTGCTCATTCTGCTTCTTAATCATTCGCATTTTAAACACTAAAATAGCAGAAGTGACCTAATAATGGACGTCATTGATTGGGTTAGAGCAGTTATGTGCACCAATCCGAACACACCTCCGCTGCCATAAGGACCGCCCATTTTATACCTAACAGACTAGCTTGGGGCGAGATAGAGGCGTGAGACTTCGTGGAAGCACTGTACGTTAATTATGTATTGTCATTATATATTGTTAAATGTTGACTTTCCTTTTCAATAAAATTATAATTAAATAATAATACTTGGCAACGATATGTTTATTGAAATTATTTTAAAAATAATTTCAATTACAGTTGGGGAATATATAAAATTGACAATATCTTGTTAAAATATCTTTTTCCATCTATCAGTGCTTCTTAACCTTGCACTAATATCTTTTCACTTTTTTTTCATGTAACAGGGGTATATTTTGGTCATCTTCCCTTTTCCTATCATTCCCTGACGAGGTGTACTGTTGAATACACGAAAGACCTTGGAATAATTTTTTCTTTTTCCTCTTGGGTTTGTATCATTCATTCATTTCACGTGTTTAAGTGTGAAATTTATCCCATATATATATATATATATATATATGTGTGTGTGTGTGTGTGTGTGTGTGTGTGTGTGTGCATGTAAATATGCTATAGCTTACACCGCTCTTCGAATTGATTATTAATTCTGGTTAAAAGCTTCATGTTTACTCAATAAAGACTAGCTGAACCTTTTCTATGAACCATAAAAAAAAATAGTTATCTACACAAAGGTTTAGTGTACACTGTACAATGGGGATATAGGCGTGAAAATATTTCTGAATGGAAAAACATCAGATCTGAAATAATATGTTTGTGCACGTAGACTGAGTCAAGGAAAATATGTAGAAGTGGGGTTTGACATCATATGATGGGATATGTAGGGACAGTCATTTAAAAAGAGAAAAATGTGACTGGCAAGAAATATAAGAGCCATGAAAATACAGACCCTTGGTCTCACGTGATACGTCATTGCAATGCAAAAGCATGGTTTTATATTATTTACCTACGTAAAAAATCATTTAATGAAGTAAGTTTAGGACAGAGCTGATATGGTAATATTTCCGGTGATTATGCAAATGTTTTACTGTTAGATACGATTGTTATTATATCCCTTTTCCCTACATTTCATGTAGGAAGAGGGGACAGAGTATATTTAGACAGGGAAGGAAAAATTATTTTACCTGATGGCACATTTGTTGGCAACAGCGAAGCTGATGATTTGAAAGCAACTATTTCGTTTTTGTTCAGACACAAAAAGCCTTAATGTTATAGATTGTATTTGAAAGGCTTCACCTTCTACTAACATCACTTTGAAATATACCAAGTTTTAAATCATTTCACGTGAAATCAACTACTCTCATTATTATACAGTAGGTTATGATAGCTTTAAATGTTATAAGGTATACTTACCCATTTCAATCACTCTTGAACATAAAGAACAAATAAGGTTGTCTGTCTTCGGCTCGAATCTTTGCTCTGTTGAGTTTGTGTTTTGAGATGCGTTCAAAAGCAAGTCTAGTTTAGAATGTGCATCAGTCATCTTGTTAGACATAATTTCTAGCAACGATTTTGAAGTAACTGGAATATAACATCGATATTTCATACACCAGAAAAGTGAAAAAAAACTTGTGATTTAATTGAAAAATTGGCTATTATTTACGTGTCTTTTATGTTCTAGATCAAACAAAGGTAAATCTCAAACGAGTTTCAGTTACTCTGAAATTAAATAGTTCAGAGTTAACTCCGCCTGGGAGTGGGCAAGCCAGCCCAAGTCTCAGCCGGTCCCAAGCCCGGAGAAAGGAGGAGGGTTGGCGGCAGGAAGGGCATCCGGCATCCGGCCGTAAAACTTTTGCCAAAACCTTACGAATGCAGATCCATTATAACAAGAGGAACAACAAAAGTAACGGAAATCTCCAAGAAGGCACAGGAAAAGAGATTGAGATGGTATGGGCATTGGGCATGTCCAGAGGAGGGAGGAGGAGTATGTGGGACGACGGATGTTGAGGATGGAAATTCCAGACACGAGGAGAAGAGGTAGACGTAAGAAGAGGTGGCGGGATAGACTGAAGAAAGATAGCGATAAGGGACTGGAGGAAGAGGTGGCTCAAGACAGAAGTGGATGAAGAAGAAGGATCTGCAACAGCGACCCCACATAGAAGTGGGCTAATAAGGCTGCGGAAGAAGAGTTAATCTGAGTTTTTAAAATAAATTAGTGTAATTGAATGTAATTAGTTTTATCCATTAAAAGCAAAATTTCTTATGACAACAGCAAATGACACAAACTACACTAACTATTATGCATGCAATTACTTGTCATTGAGTTTTCATTGCTTTCGACAGTTGTGATGACAAACAGCAAAAGGACCATCACAAAAATCACTTGAAATGAAAGTGAAAGATTGTAAAGTTGCATTTTAAAGCTTTAAATAATTATCATTAAAAGTTTATTATCTATAATTAGAGGAAACACTTTACAATTAAGGACACGAATGTTAAACTGAAATATGAAAACTTCACAATATTTTTCTTCTATGAAGTGAAGCAAATAAAACTATGAACTCGCAAGTAAGAACAGACTCTTTTCTCTCTTTATATTGCCTTTATATTCCCCCTCAAATCCCATCCCTTATTTCCGGTCTCTACCACTCCTCTGACATATGCTTGAGAGCAGTGAACCTATAATCAGTTTAAGAAAGTGAAGGACAAAACGTTTTGCCCTTGACCAGAAAAATGAGAAGCTAAACATTTCAGATCATGTATTTACTTTTGGTTTTGGTTCTTTTAAACCTTTAAAATGACGCAGAGATTTGATGTTTGAAATCTACATGAATAATATTGTAAATATATGTGCTTGATCTCCTTTAAAATGAAAAACATTTGTTGTGAGTGAATTTTGAAATTATTTTTGACTGACTATTCAGTAAACGTCAATTAATAGATGTATGTCTATACTTACTTTATAAATAAAATTTTTCTTATTTACTGTGTTTGGGTTAAACATTTATACCGTGGCGCTCATAGTATAATTATGAAAAGTTTACTGTTCATTTGGAAAAATTTAACAGAGAAAAAAATTAGTTTTACTCTAACATATATACTGTACAACATCAAAAAAATTGAGGACAATAAAAAAAGAAGTTAAAATGCAAAAGTTTCTGAATATTTATTTTCAAAATTATTTAATGCTTTGTGAGTCCACCTTTTGCTTGAATTACATCAATAATTCGTATTGGGTATTTTTCTTCAAGGTTTCGACATCTCTCAGTAGAAATTTTAGCCCATTCTTGTTGCAATTCATTCAGACTGGAAAGGTTTCTCTTGGGGACAGTTCTTTTCAAATCAAATCATAAGTTCTCGATTAAATTGAGATCTGAGCTTTGACGGGGTCACATGAAAAGTTTGAAATTCTTTGGTTGAAGCCATTTCATGGTGCTCTTACTTTTATATTATAGATCATTATTTTGTTGCAGTCCCCAATTGCAACCCATTCGAAACTCTGGAACAGGAGACAATACATTTTCTTCAAGAATTTCCAGATATTTCTTCGAATTCAAAATTCCAATGATGATAACAAACATTTCTGGACCAGAAGAAATAAAGCATCCCAAAAGAAGCAAACTACAATCACCACGTTTAACCGGAGGAAGAATGGTATTTTCTTCGAATGCAGTACTTGATTTTCGGCAAACATACCTTTATTCGTTGTTCCTGAAGAATTCAATTTTGGTCTCATCTGTCCAATGAACTTCCAGAATGTAAATCCATCATTTTGGTGATCCTTGGCGTATTTTAAACGAGCCTCTTTGTACGCTTTTTGTAGCAGATGATTCTTTCTCACTACTGTGCGACGTACAGTTGAGGGATGGTCATCGATCTTAGACAGTCTTAATGTTTGGTAAATATCACCTGCAGTCATTCGTGGATTCGCAGTAGTTATTCTTTCAATTCGTCTAACTGTACGTTCTGAAATCTTGCATGGTCGTCCACACTTTGGTAGAGTTTTGGTTGTTCCAAAACCTTTCTAAATCTTTATTACAGCAGCAAATATCGTAAATGAAATTCAAAATTCTTCCCCTATCTTCCTATAACCCTTTCCAGATTCATGTGCAGCAATAACAGATCTCTTAAGATCTGTAGACAGCTCTTTGCCACGACGACCCATTACTTAATAATGGCTTGTACAGTCATCCGTCTTCCATGAAGATTCACATAGAAAATTCTAGAATTCAAAATTGCCAACAGTCTCAACTCAATAAACAGCAACTACTCATAAAAATTTAAAATTCTTGAAGCCTAAAGTGGACACAAAAAAGTATTAAATAATTTTGAAAATAAATGGACGAAAACTTTTGCATTTTACCGTTTTTATTTTGTTCATATTCTTTGATGTTTTACATTATATGTTTCAATTGAACTAAAAATTTTTTTTTAATTTTTCCAAACGAAATGTAAATTTTTCAAAACTACCCTATGCATGGTACAAAAGATGAGGACAAATATAAGTAAAATATTTTTCTGTACGAATACTGTATACAGCGTTGAATAAGGGATTGAATTAATGATCTGTGTATGTTAAATTTGTTCTTGAACAAAATATGGATTACATAATTTATGCTATTGTCGTTATTTAATGAAAACTGTTGCTTTCAATGTAATGAACTACAGGGACGTCATGTAAAAAATATTTGGTGGGGGGGAACTGTCAGAGAAATAACTTTTAATCAGTTGTAAGAAATTAGTAATGCAGTGCTTTAACTACATTTGAAGGATAAGAAAAGTCAACAGTATATATAGGGTTAATTTTAGTGATGCACCGATGCCGATTACTTAAAATTTTGTCGATGCCGATGCCGATTATCTAATAAATGAAATTTAGGAAAAAGATTTGTTCTATATTAATAATAGCATAAGTATATTTTCTTTCACTTTTTGCCTTACTGAGTAAGTTATGGATTTAAATTTTATTTTTAATTTACTTTTTTGACGACAATGTTTTATTTTTTTTAAATACAGCTATTGTTTTAAACAGGCCCTATAATGTATTTTCCTAGTGTCCACCTAGCTTAGTAAAAACTAAAAAGGCTGGTAGTCATTGGAGTGGACAGTGGACACCCACATGGTGAACTTTATTTTCTGATTTTCATATATTGCTCCTCGAATGCATAGAAAGAAGGAACAAAAATTATCAAAGTCGAAGAGTAAACAAGTGTTTATTAATTCAGAAAGCAGAATATTCTGTCCCTGCTGAAAGATTAACGTGTTTTCTTTTTTCATTTTTTTCTGTTTTTGTTCCTCATCTTGTGCAATAAATAGATTTGTTTTGTTTTGATATGTTGTAACATATTTGTAGTTGTAAAGGTTCTGGTTGAGCTAGAGCTACCCTTCATTCCTCTTGATATATTTTGCCCACATTGAGTAGAAATAGCTGATGAATTATCCCCATCATTCACCTTAAAATGTTTCCAGACCCAACTACTTGATTTTGTAGGGACTGAACTGATGGAACTTCCACTGGCCATTTTCAGTTTTGTTTTATTATGAATTATTGATAAAAATGTATGCTTTAAGAAAAATTGGAAAATGTGCAAGAATCTGAAAATATGGGAGAAAAAGTCCTGAAAGCTTTAGTTTTTTTTCTCATGCTAAAATAGTTAATAATATCAATCACATGTACTACGCCTATATTATGAAAGTATGAAAATGTATATTGGTTAGCCTATTAATTTAGTATATAGGAATTTAGGAAACTGGGAATATATTTGCAATATAGCTATAGCTTATAGTAGCCTATAGACTAGTAAGAACATTGCAAAAATATATAAATTTTTAAAAGAGTTCTGTTTAAAAGTAGAGTATAGCCGTCTTGCCTTTCTGTCAACGCAAGTAGCATGGGCGCCAAATGGGAGAGTGCAATGCAATTGCAAATGTTGATCAATGTTGCAAATGAAATGTTGTATAAGGTTATGCAGCAAGGGGGATGTTGCAAGTTGTTATGCAACAATGGGGAATGTTGCAAGATGTGCAACAAAGGGGGAGGGGGGAATGTTACAAGAACAACAAGGGGTTATGCAACTTGGAGGCGGAGTTATCCCCCAAGAGAAAGAGAGAGGAGAAGGAGAGAAAGGAAGAGAGGTGTTCGTCTGGCAAGAGCCAAGCGCATATTAAGACTTCAGCCGAACGGCCGTTGTCCTAATATGTTCCTAATCAGCCAGTTGGCTTATCTGGCTGAGTTGCCAGATTGCGCTATTTATTTAATTAAAGTATATATTCTGCTTCATCAGCCAGTTGGCTTAGAAGGCTGAGTTGCCAGTTTGCGCTATTTATTTAATGAAAGCATATATTCTGGCTTAATCCTCCAGTTGGCATATCTGGCTGAGTTGCCAGATTGCGCTATTTATTTAATTAAAGCATATATTCTGGCTTAATCCGCCAGATGACTTAGAAGGCATAAATGGCTTGTTCAGGTGTACAGGTTGAGTTGCCAGATAGCGCTATTTATTTAATTAATGCATATATTTTGGTTTAGAAATCCGCTTTAGAAGCCAGCCAATTGATATAATTAAATACCGTGTACAACCAAAAGAATTAAATAAAATACCATTACATCATTCTGTTTATTTAGGCGAATTAATGGAAATATATAGAAAATAAATATAGAATGGAATATATATGATCAAAGATAATAATAGCATACGGACGATGAATATATGATAAATATACACTGGAATATATATATGATAAAAAATAATAATACCATAAGAAACACGAACGGGAAATATATAATAAAAAATATACAAAACGTTGTATTATCAATATATTAGTACAGGAAAAATATATATATATATATGTAAAAATGAACAATGAATAATCCATATTCATTTTTACATGAGGAGCCAAAGTCGCCTGATGCGATTTTGGATAAAAAATTTATTTGTTGCTTTCTATTTTTGTTTGTGTCACAACCCTACGATCTACCATTTCTATGGTTTAGTCGTATCCATTTTTCCACTTTTCATTTGTTATAGAATTTATTATAATTAATTATGGTTGTCTTGCATCTCACCCTCGTCCCTAGATTATGCATGCACATTGCATATAACAGGATTGGAACCCGTAGTTGTGCTTCTTAGTCCTTGATACCCACTCTTTGTCTTTAATTCGTTTCTTTTAGGTCTTCCCAAATAATGACTTACAGTTACACTGTACGTATGACATAGTTTGAATGGCTGGGACGTCAAAAAGTAGCTTAATTCCCTTCACATTTTCACGTCATTAATTTCCCTTCATCATATCTCTAGTATTCAATGTATGAAAATTCTTTAACATAATAATAAAAACTGTGCACTCTATAAGTATAAATATAACTATTATTCGACCATGTTCGACCATATTCCCCCACCCATACGTCCATATCTTATCTTGATCATTGTCCTATATCAGTTTTATTAAATATTCATTTTGCTCGTGTCAGACTATGAAATGCAAAACTTTATGCATTCGTTCGAAATCATCCAAATACGTTCTCATGTATTCTTTTTTTTATTTTTTATTTTTTATTTTTTTATTATTTCGCCTCCAGCAATGAACTCGAAAACGCTTATACAAGTGTACGCAATTCGCAAACCACAGCAAAAGCAAGCTCTTCTGAGATAAAAACCTCCCTTCGCTTGCCTCGGATTTATAAAACAGTGTCATGCGTTATGTTATATCTCGTGTGTGCCCATGTACTTTGTGTTGTACTAATAACCATATATAATAACCATATATAAATATAAAAACACTGTATGAATTGTAAAACGACGTAATGTACTTTAATAAAATTGTAATTAAATGTAATAATTTAATATAATGTAATGTACTTTAATAACGATAACACCGGTCTGCATGAAAATCGATTTCTTTATTTTGAGTTGTGATTCTGAAGCAGTTCGCTGTGCTGAATTCAAAAATGCTATCAGTTTTTTCTATCACCCACAGTTTTAAAGTTATTAGCAAAACAATTTTGGGGCGTTTTGTAATTTTTTACCTTTTTTATCTTTAATTAATTTCGTTTTTTCATATTTTTCAGATAGATAATTCTAACATTACGTCTTTAAAATTTTAATAATGGCTTCTAGAGGATGTACCCATAGTCCAGACATATTTTGTTATATTTGTGGTCGGTATGTTGTAAAACAAAGGACAAATGTAACGACCTTCATTAAGAGAGCTTATCATGCTTATTTTGGAATTAAATTAGGAGCTCAAGACAAAAGTTGGGCTCCATACAAGGTTTGTCTTACGTGTGTTGCGGCACTAAGGAATTGGAGCAAAGGTAAAAATAAAAGTTTGCCATTTGGGATCCCTATGGTATGGCGCGAGCCTAGAAACCATACCGACAACTGCTACTTCTGTTCTTGCAATGTTAAAGGTTATAATGCGAAGAATAAAGAGAGCCTTCAATACCCAAGTCTTCCATCTGCAATAAGGCCGGTACCCATGGTCCAGAAGTTCCTATTCCCCGCCCACCCGAGAGTCTGGATCAATACAATTCAGATTCTGATTCAGCTCCAAATCCAGACAATGATGATGTTTATGAACAGCCAACAGCTGACCGAGATCCTCCTAAACCATTAACCCAAGGGATTTGAATCTGCCTAAGGACTCTGCAGAACGTTTGGGGTCTAGATTGCAGGAGAACAATTTATTGGCATCCGACACATACTTCGCTTGGTACAGAAATCGTGAGAAAGACTTCGTGCCTTTTTTCGAAGAAGATGGTCCCTTGATATTTTGCAAGGACATCACAGGATTAGTGTGCAAGCTAGGCATCGAATACCAAACCAGTGACTGGAGGTTGTTTATAGATTCCTCTAAAACCAGTCTAAAAGGAGTGTTACTGCACAACGGTAACAAATATGCATCAATCCCAGTGGCCCATTCTACTCATTTAAAAGAGACCTATGATAACATGAAACTGCTTCTGGAAAAAATTTAGTATCAAAATCACAGATGGATATTGTGTGGGGATCTCAATGTCCTGTGCATGTTACTTGGGCAGCAATCAGGATACACTAAGATGCCATGTTTCATCTGCGAATGGGATAGTCGAGCACGTGACCAGCACTGGAAGAGGAAAACTTGGCCTCCTAGAGAGAATCTTACCCCAGGATCAAAGAACATTTTACATGAACATCTAGTTGAACCAAATAAAATCCTCCTACCACTCTTGCACATTAAGTTAGGCTTGATGAAGCAGTATGTCAAAGCAATGAATAGAGAAGGTGAGTGTTTCAAGTACATTTGTTCAAAATATCCAAGATTAGCTACGAGAAAATAAAAGAAGGTGTTTTTATAGGTCCTCAGATTAGAAAGTTATTGACAGACGATCATTTCCTGAACACAATGACCAATAAAGAAAAAGAAGCATGGCTTGGTTTCAAAGATGTTGTTGAAAACTTCTTGGGAAACTACAAAAGGCAAAATTATGAAAGACTGGTGGAAAATATGCTTAAAAAGTTTTGCGCCTTAGGCTGCAACATGAGCCTGAAAGTTCACATCTTATTTTCGCATCTTGACCGTTTTCCCGAAAATCTCGGAGATGCCAGTGAGGAGCAAGGGGAACGATTTCACCAGGACATCAAAACCATGGAAAGAAGATATCAAGGAAGATGGCATACAAATATGATGGCGGATTACTGCTGATGTCTGCAACGAGATCAGCCTAACGCACAGCATAAGAAAACATCAAAGAAGCACCGGTTTAGTCGTCATTAGTCAGATCTACCTTCGTAGTCTTAAGTCTTTGGAATAAGTCCTGAAATGTTTGCAAGTAAAGAAGGTAAATATATTTTGTTTCTTTCAGTTATTTTTTTATTCTTTCATAAACAAGCAATATGCTTGTTCAAGAGCTAGGAGCTATTTAATTCTGCTTTAATTATGTTTTACTCTATCACCTAAAGATTTCGTGCTACAAGGGGTGTTGTAATACCTCATCTGTCCCCAAACGTTAACCACCCATTGATGGGAGGGGAGAGAGTATTTTGCTGGGAACGGGACTGGTTGTTATATATATTTACCCTACATTATTATGTAAGCGTTACTGTAGTCTATAACAACAAAATTTATGGTTTAGCATGTGCAATCCAATGTTGGTCTCGATAAGATGGTTCACATTTGGGGATAAATGGGGGATTTATGACACGCCCTGTAGTAAGAAAACCATACGTGATAGGGAAAAACTAACTATATTTTTGAGATCAGCGCCCTCAAATTATATAGAATCACCAACCAGTTTGTAAAAATCGATCGACAAGTTTTCAAATGTGTACTGGTGTAATTAACGATAATAAGCGAATGTGAATCATTCATAACTGTAATCATAATTGTAATGAACCAAAATTACAACGTACTCAATGATGTACTTAGATTGTACTTATGTACTACTACGAAATTATATCGCCTTCAGAAATATATACTCGGCGAAAATACGATTAGTTTTTATTTTGTTTTTTAAAATTTTTATTTGGAATCTTTCATCTGATCATGTGTTTAAAAGGGGGGAAACTTAACCTTCAAACTGCATTCCCCCAAACTTTAGATTATATGTATAAAGCATGTAATTGTAAAAGTCTTCCCTACTTCTTCTTCTTCTTAGACTACACTCCCTTGTTAGCAGCCTCGCTGCGAGGAGGGGGAAGAGGCCCCTTGCCTCCTTAAATTTTTAGATTCCGGCCTAAGCCATGGTCAAAAGTGGTCGAACCTCTACCCCTGTAAATTCAGAGCATTACCTGTACATTTTAGAAGTAAACTACAGTCAAAGAAAGTTTTTTTATCTTTTCCTTCGAACCTTCGAGCCTTCCTTCGAGTAAAGTCGATAAGTTTAGTACCAAGATAAAGTATCAGAGTATTATAGAAAGGGAAGAATTAACAACTGTCGACCCTATAGCGAGAGAAAGAAATTAGAATATTACACTGGGCAACACGTATTTTATTGAATGATATCTGACACTTGATTCTAGGTAATTTGGGAGCGCTGAATACGAATTTCAACTCGGTTTGGCTCTATCAGGTCCTGATTCTTGTCGACAGCCTATGTGCCATTTTCCAGATTTTTCAAATTAGGACTAAAAAATTAAGTCATGTGTTAAATTTTTTTTTCAAGTTTCATGAATACAAGCAGTTCAAACTACAGTAAAATTACATTATAACGAGAGAAATGACTTAAAATAAAAAAACAAACAGATATGAAGCTTTCACTGTGGCAAAACTTTCTTTTGTAAGACTTTCTAGCGTATTTGCTTGTTGATGGCAGGTCTCTTTTCAAGCACCAGCAGTAATCAGCCATCATGTGGGAATCCCAGCGGCCTTGGTACCGTTCCTCCATAATTTTGATATCTTGGTGGAATCTCTCCCCTTGTTCGTCACTTACATCACCTAAATTACTTGGAAATTGGTCAAGATGGCTATTCAAAAAATGCATTTTTATGCTCATATTGCAACCTAACTCTTTGTAGTCCCTTAAAAGTTTTTTTACGATTTCTTCGTAGTTATCTGCCCTATAATTGCCTAAAAAGTTTTCTATCAAGTCCACGAATGAGAACCAGCCATTTTTTTCGCGTTCATTCATGACATTAGGAAAATTGCTGTCTTTAATCATTGTTCTTATTTGTGGACCGTCGAAAATTCCCGCCTTGATTTTTTCATAACTTAAACTTGGAAATTTTGAAGTTATGTATTTGAAACACTCGCCGTTCGTATCTAAAGCTTTTACATATTGTTTAATGAGGCCTAGTTTTATATGCAGAGGAGGAAATATGATTTTATCTCTGCTCACTAAAGGTGGATTAATTACGTTTTTTTCTCCGACAGTAAGTGATGTTCGTGCTGGCCAGATTTGTTTGAAATAATGTTCTTCCTTGGCTCTGCTGTCCCATAAGCAAAGGAAGCAGGGATATTTAGTATACCCTCCTTGTTGTCCTAGCAGAAAATTAACCATTTTTAAGTCAACACATATGATCCACTCGTGCTCCCTATATTTGATAAGATTTAAAACCTTTTCTATATGTTCATACTTTTCTTTTAATTTTGTTGAGTGCCCAATCGGTATCGAGCCGTATAGATTGCCATTATGCAACAACACACACTTAAGACTTCTTTTCGAACTGTCTAAAAACAAGCGCCAATCATTTGCATCGTAAGACTCAACCCCCATCTTCTTTAACAAACCAACTATGTCGCAGCAATATACTAAACTATCCTCTGTTCTAAAATATTTAACAAGTTCTTCTTCTCTTTTTCTGTAAAATGAAATGTATGTGTTTGAAGTAAGCAAGTTTTTCTCTTTAAGTCTTGAAGCTAAAATTTCCGTAGCCTTTTTTGGCAAATTTAGATCCCTTACAAGATCATTCAACTCGGCCTGGTTAAACGTTTGCGGATCGTTTTGACTTTCAAATACGCTGGGGTCAAAATCGGTGTCTGACTCCTCAAAGTGCATAACAATATTTTCAGGAACATCTTCAACTAATTCTTGAGTTGGCAGACCCTTAAATTTTGGAATGGGGATCTCATTTGAATGTAGCACAGGTCGTATCGCGGTGTCGAAATTTGGGTACTCGATACAATGTTTATTTTTCTTAGTGAAGCCCGAAGTCTTGACAAAGCAAAGGTAGCAATCGGTCTCGTGGTTAGTAGGCTCTCGCCACACCTGATATGGAAAAAAAATTGTAAAGCGTTAACAAAAGCGACGAGAGACTTGTTTTTATGAATTTTATCAAAAGTTATCACCCAAACATTTAACATTTCTATGTGTTTCAACCTTATGCAATATTTGAGATTCTTATAAACATTTTCTGTAAATTTTGTTTATGTACCTAAGTTACAATTACATTTAGGTAAGTTACAGTATACTAGTGATTAAATTACGTAGTTTTATGAAATCATAAACTTACCATCGGAACTCCAAAAGGTATTTTTGAATCCGAACCCTTCGTCCAATGTCGCAGTCTTTCAATGCATATAGTGCAGGCTTTATGTGGAGCCCACGATTTATCTTGGTCCCCCAGTTTTATGCCAAAATAAGCTAAGTAAGCTCTTTTTATGAAGTCAGTTATATTTGCTCGTTGATGTGGAAGTGTAAAATTTCCACATATATAACAGAAGGTATCAGGGTTGTTTTTGCATTTGAACTTTCTAGTGCTTGATGACATATTGCTTGATTGTTCTGCCAATTTGTAAAGGTATTTAAAGCCCTTAATTCATATAAATTTAAGAAAATCTGAAATATAAACACAAAAATTAGTTTAAATAGGTACTTATTATGAAATAGGTACTTACAATCTATGAAATTAAACTAGAAACACGGATGAGTAGGTACAATATAAATTACGTCTAATTAAATCAACTATATTAAATCACGATGACAAAATTACTCACTAAATCATATGCCAATTCAAAATTATGTTAATGCCCAAACTTAATTAACTAACTCAACTGACTGACTGACTGACTGACTGATTGAATTGACTGATTAACTCTGGAAACGAGTCGCTTTTATGTATTTTAGTTGTCCCTCTAGAATACTCTACAGAGAACAGGAACGCTCGAGAAAATTTTAGAATTCTATGATATTTTTAGCTTAATTTACTAATATTAAAATGGGTTAAAAATGACAAAATTAAAAATATTTTTAGGGTGTTACATATAAAAATACATAATACAACAATACCATAACAATAGGTACAAATACCTAGATAAAAACCTAGTTGCATAATGTGTAACTGCAAAAAGACGCGAGTATTGAGAAAAAAACCTTTTTATGAATACGACGAAAGAGGAGGGGTGTTGAGCAAAATCAGGACCTGATAGAGCAAAACCGAGTAAATATTCGTGCTCAGCGCACCCAAATTACCTAGAAGTAACTGTCAAATCTAATTCAATAGACAAAAATTTGAAATTTGTTCCCCAGTGTTATAGAAGAAAAGTATCACGAGAAAATATCCGTTGCTGCCTCCCAACCAGAACCCTCGTCGATTCGAACCACCCCAGGGCCATAGACGGAGGGGTTATAGCATATATATATATACACAAAGCTATATTAAATATTAATTGAAAATAATAATATACGAACGTATAATTAAATACATATTAGTACAGGAAATATATATATATATATATATATATATATATATATATATATATATATATACATATATACACAATTAAATAAATAAATATACATCCTTTATGTTCTACGGGGTATATTAAATAATTAAAAATAATAATATCTGAAACGTATAATCAATTGCATATTAGTACAGGAAATATATATATATATATATATATATATATATATATATATATACACACAATTAAAGAATTAAAGATACATCCTTTATGTTCTACGATGCAAAACGCTAAACTCACATGTAATCGAGTCTACATTCACAGCGTTATTGCATTGTACTACAAGGTAAAACCGTCTAAGCAACATTTCACCGTTTAACTTATACGGATGCCTGTGCTCGACATAAATGGCTTTCATATCGTTCAATACTATTTTTGTGCCCACTTTACATTCGGTTGGCAAGTTATCTTTAAACACGGCTAGAATACAATCAAAAGCACGCACAAAGAGATCATCGTTAACCACAACATCATTGTTAAATACAAGTTTATAAACACGCCTTTCCAATCGAGGGTTTTTTCTTACCGTCTCGAGCTTTTCAATCGTGAACCCTTGCTCACTGCATAGCGGCAATTGAAATAATCTTCCAAGTCGTAACGACAGCTATTCATTATATAGAGGTACAGCTCTTCAGGGTGAACAGTGTAGGCAAGCTCTGTCCTGTACCGCTCAAGTTCTTTGTACCAACGTTCAGGATATTTCGAAGAATCTAAAACTTTTAAATATGCATCCAGCTTTAGACCATTCCCGCCTTGCTCATTCCTGCACTCGATAAATCCGTCGAGCAGAGCGGTTTATGCGTATTCAAGAACCGTGTCAAAATAAATCATATCCGTAACACGAGCGTCTAATATAGGCTTCAACTTGCGGAATCCGACGATTTCAAACATTCTGTCGAGGATGAATCGGTTTCGAGTGGGGTCAAGAACGTTATTATCAGATGCATTCTTCCACATCAGTCGTATATCAATGCATGACTGTTCGTTATTTATAAACAAAGTGCAAACAAAGGCATATGAGGGGGCGTCACTAATCTGCTCTGTTCTTGTACCTACACTTGCAGGTATTTTATAATGGTCCTCTCCCCACTTCTCAACTATCACGAAGACTATTCATCTGCTCAACACTTAAATAAATAACATGTTTACTAGAGTTTGATTGCATGCAAGTCGTTTCAAGTACATAGTTAATGGTGCCGGTTTCACGCGTGAACACGCGCAATGACTTCGTCACGGACACATCGTACGAGGCGTTGAGAATGCTTCTCAAAGGAAGTTCCATCGTATTCGCTCGTCCACACGGTTCAAGCTCTGAGATGACTATGAGCCACAGGTGGACGGATCTGCTCGACGGGCGGAGTGAGTCACGCTGGTGAAACGTGTACGGGTTTGTTCGAACTCGTGTGTTTCGTGAGGTACACGGGTGGGCGGCTCGCTGGGGGGAGCGAGTCACACCATAAACTGCCGAAGAGTGTACAGGCTTGTTCAAGCACTTGTGCCCATGGAGAAACAGAATTTTCCGCTACACGAAACAATACCGCCTTTAATGTTTTATCACTCACCAGACGTTCATTTCCACAAACTAAACATCTTCACAATCGGTGCACTATTTGAGAGAAACATAAGCCCATATTTATCCTTTTTGTTTTACAAGCGATACTCCTCTCTAAAGTCTGTTATAAACTCACGCAGCCCATTAGCCACAACCTCACTACAAACTTCGTCATGATATATGTTAATATTATGGTAAAAATACTTAAGATTCTCCATGATGACAAGATGTACATTCTCAACCGTAGGGTACGAGTAGTCGGTATGATGTAACATGACATAATATCTCATGTCACACCACTCATCAACAAGACTCACTATCCATAACCGTTGCTTATCTTCTGAACGTGTTGCTTCTTCTACTTCGCGGTATATGTGAGCCTTTATAAAGGTTACGTCTACAACATACTTCAATGCATCGTTTGTACTACGAAATCCTACAATGCCCTCGCCAGAATACCCGTAGAGTATTTGAACATCCTGGTCTTTCGCGCGGCTCAATGTAGCCTTAAACGTATCAAAGGAGGGGGAATAGGGAGTTTTTCAGTATCCACCACATTTTGGCACTTTGCCGAATATCACTTCATAAACGTTGAACACGCAATATTAAAGGTAGCCATTACTATTTTTTCTACGTGGTGAAATACACGTCTGAGCTCAAGGGTATGCAGAGATCATCTGAGCACGCAGGGATAGAGATATGCTTTGGTAGTAGCAGGACTCACGTTGTCGATCTTACAGTGGGCGGAGCTTAGCTTTTTACTGTAGACACACACACGCACGCAGGCAGAGGAGAAAATGAAACCTTAATTGAAACAAATATACATGATAAATAAACATATCAATAGAAAATGAAACCTTAATTGAAACAAATATACATGATAAATAAACATATCAATACACATATATATAAATATAATCAAGGATTAAGGTAGCCAAAGGGTACGATATCATAGGTACCAGGCACCTGGTAACGCTTCCTATAGGCGTTACGGTATACCTTCGTGCCCCTAAGTTCCTTCACACACCACAGTTTCTGCACCCAAAAATTGTGCGTCCCCACAGTCAGATGGGGTAGCTGCGTATGCACCATCACCATACTCATCCTTGATCTCGTCAGTTAGCTCTCCGAGGAACTCCCCAATAGCGGGCATGTATTCACCTTCCCTCGCTGTGAAAATCACGCTAACTATGTCAGCGAACAACACCCTCCGTCCAAGAGAGTGCAATAGGCCCCAATGTTTGATGTGGGCTTAGGCCGTTGTGAAACTGGCTACAGTTATGTTTGTAACCCGTGAGGTATCTGCAGCCAGTTCGGTGATGTACTTTATTATGTAAGTATTACCTACATTCACGATCTCCATAACCGCTTTATCGGGAGCGTTTGCATAATCTCAGACTTCACTAAAACTTTGTGCCAAATGAACGTTCCCTTTACCGGTATTATGTACAAACTTTCCCCAAAGACTGTTTAGACACAACTTTGCACTAAAGCGCTTGCCAGGATTCTTAAGAATTTGGGATCGGTCAAGCTGAATATAAGCCGTTTTTTCATCTTCGGTATCAACCCCTCGCGGATATCCTGACGCCTCAAACTTATCCTTCAAAAAAGCGTTTATATATGGTGTGAAAAGGTTGGGTAGCTTTTGAAACCTCCACACCTCATGTATCTTCATTATTATATACCCATGGCGAACGGCTGAGGCCAGCTCAGGCCTTTTATATACACCTCTGATCCTACGTTGGTGGGTTGTATGGTAACAATCACCGTTGTTCTCTTCTGCGCACTTCACGCACAGGGGAAACATGAACTTGTGATCTATGACGACGGGTAAGATCGGCATCAATAAATCGCGAGGGAGGAGCACGTCTACGATGGTTGGTATGGTGGGACCCACCATGTTTTCAGGTGCACCTATGGGGCACGGATTGTTCTTCATCACGTACGGGTATAGAGAGCAAAAGTCGTAGTAGTGGAGCTTCACGCCCTCCGTAGACGGAAAGTATAGCTTGAAGGGATTTGTACACCCTGCAAACAAGCTCTCACCGCATTTGAGGGGGGTCCAACACCATTGAACGTTTGATGGTCCTTATTTCTTCACGGTACTGTCCGTCTGTTTCCATCCGTGCATCATACTCATGCTCCCACAAGACTTTGTGAGTGAACTGAGAGCCTATAAGTTGATCGCGGGTGCGAGTCCATGCGAGGCTGTCGGCAGGGGATCTACAGATCTACAGAAGCTAAGGCTAACAAAGACCTTAAGATCCACTCTAAGGTTAGCCCGAGGGAAAGGAAAGAGTAGGGGGTTAAGAGAAGAGAAGAAAATAAGGGGTTAAGGAGGAACACCTATCACTCGTGGATTAACATTCATTCAGAAAAAGAGAAAAAAGAATCATCATCATCATCCGCCGGCCACTGCCGACAAGTCAGAAAAATAGTCGGAGAGAATAGGAGAGCGGTGAAAGATGAAAAGAAGTAAAATAAGAACGCTTACAAACCATGCAAACACAGTCTTAACTCACAGTCATACCATGCAAACTACAAACATGCAAGAAAAGAGAGTTACAGACATGCAAAGTAAGGAGAGGATAAGAAAAAAAAAGTAGGTAAAGTTAAACAAAAAGTGGGTTAGTTTACTCTACGAGCTACATCTACGTTCGTGTTTGTCTAATTTTTTTATATTTTTTTTAATAATTTTATTGCTGGCATCACACGCTGGCATGTCACAAGCTGGCATTTATCGTCAACAACAGACTCATCCTCGAGCACCACCCCCAGAGCTCCTGTTGCTAACTTTGTTTTTTTTATATTAAACAACGTTAATACTTTTAAAATGTCTGTCAAGACGGTTCTTAAACATATTAACGCTGGTAGAATGAACGACTGACGCGGGAAGATTATTCCATTTATCAATTACTTTAAACGTAAAGAAGTTTTTAGCGATATTAGTAATGAAACGTCTGCCACGCAACTTAAATCCGTTATTGCGAGTATTACTATTATCGAAAGTGAACAATTTGTCAAAATTTACGTCATCGATGTTATTAACGATTTTGAAAACTTCAATAAGCTCCCCCCTTAATCTTCTAGTTTCGAGTGAATACAGGTCTAACTCTTTAATCCTATCTTCATAAGGCTTATTGCGCAATGACGGAATCAGTTTCGTGACACGACGTTGAACCCTTTCTAACCTATCAATATCCTCACGCAAGTACGGGCACCAAAACTGAACTGCATATTCTAAATGAGGCCTGACTAGGGACTTGCAAAGGGGCAATATAATATCCTTCGATTTAAATCGAAATTACGCGCTATGAAGCCTAACATCCTATTAGCTTTTGCGCAAGACTCCAGGCACTGGTTCCTAACCTTTAAATCCTTAGATACGCGTACGCCTAAATCTACTTCCTCGTCAACGCTGGCTAACTCCTTATCATCCATCGTGTACGTGTAATTATTGTTGCAAGAACCTATATGCAAAACTTTACATTTGTCTACGTTAAATTGCATCTGCCACTTATCCGTCCACTCCATAATCCTATTTACATCGTCTTGGAGCCTATTACTATCGTCCTCGTTAACAACCTTACCGCCTATTTTAGTATCGTCCGCGAATTTTTACACGTTACTAGTCAAACCTACATCTATGTCGTTAATGTAAATTACGAATAGCAATGGGCCTAACACTGAACCCTGTGGGACACCGCTACCTACATCTAACCACCCCGATTCACTACCATTAACTACGACCCTCTGTCTCCTAGCACGAAGCCATTCTTCTAACCAGTTAGCTACCTATAATTGCTAGCTACTGCGCGGTCGCCTTTTTTAAAAATAGGCGTGACGTTAGCTAATTTAAAGTCTTCAGGAATAATCCCTGTTTCGAGTGACTGATTAAAAATCTTCGTTAAGGGGCCTACGATAACTTCTTTCAAATCTTTCAAATGTCTGGGATAAAAAGCGTCAGGGCGTGGAGCCTTGCTAACTTTTAGCCTATCGATATAATGCGCAATCTCAGCCTCGTAAACAGTTATTTCATCCAAAATAGTCTCGCTACTAAATGGAACGATATCGTCCACGTCGGGGACATTATTTACGTCTTCTACGGCAAAAACTGTCGCAAAAAAGTTATTGAAAATACCCGCCATCGCCTGAGCGTCAGAAGCCAAAGCGCCATTAACATCCACTAGAGGCCCTATGTTATCTTTTACGGCTTACGATTATTAACGTATTCAAAAAACTTTTTTGGATTATGTTTACTATCCGCAGCTATAAGTATCTCTAAATTACGCTTGGCATTCCTAACTGATCTTTTAACCTGACGTCTAAGCTCGATATATCTATTAAAGTTAGCTGCAGTGCCATTGCGCTTACTAAGTCTATACACTCTATTACGCTTGTTTATAAACTCTCCTATTTCCCTAGTCCACCACTTCGGCCTACCACGATTTCTAGCGCACTTGGGCCTACGAGGAATAAACTCCCTTTCAATATTCCTAAAACTTTCTTCAAACGCCAACCAACGCAAATTTGTGTCATTGCCCATAAATAAGTTTTCCCAGTCCACTACTCTCATCCTATCCGCAAAACTATCAAAATTAGCCCTACGAAAATCAGGGACTTCTATTACGTTACTGTCCTGAGTGTTTTCTATCAATAACTTAAACCTAAGAATTTGATGATCACTACATCCTAAACTCTCGCCTACTTCTAAACCTTCGACTATATTCTCGCCGTTCGTCATCACCAAATCTAAAATATTGACACCGCGCGTTGGTTCGGTAACTATCTGTCGTAAAAGTTATCGTCCATAAACTCAACCAATCTCAAACCCTCCTCATTACCAGTAAAATTCTCGTAATTAACATTAGGGCAGTTAAAGTCTCCGACAATTATACTATTCCGATTGTCAATAAAATTAACAAGAAGTGAGTAAAATCTAGTATCTGCATCGAGGGGTTGAACGGGAGGTCTATAAACAACAAAAAATTAAAACTAATACTACGCGCCCTAACTTCAACACATATCGCATTAAATGCTGCCGGAAAATCTAACGTAACCTCGATAGCCCTAAGGAAATTACGAATGTACAGCAAAACGCCTCCACCAAACCTATGTAACCTATCATTAGTAAAGAGTTTAAAACCCGGTATATCAAGTTCCCCCAACAAGTCCCGAGTCACGGTATTTAACCAAGTTTCAGTGATAGCAACTATATCATAGTTGCCGGAATAAATTATAGCCTTAAATTCATTTAATTTATATCTAATACTACGCGCGTTACAATAAAAGACGTTTAAGTTATTCTTTACCACGGGCCCGCGTTTTAAACTATTTATCACGTCGGGCCCGCGTTCCCTGGACCCACAACGTTTAAAGAAGGCTTCGACCTATACAGCTTTCGCACCTTTTCGTCTATTAACCTACCTAGCCTAGCATTACCTTTTTCATTAAAATGCACCCCCATCTTTTATAAAAAGGCTAGGATCACTGAATTCGGACCACAGCTTTACGAAGGGTACATTTTCCTCAGCACAAATCTCTTCTAATTTATTATTCAAGAATATTGTTTTTGACGTAATCCTAAGACCCAACCCGTGCCTAGGGGTAATACCTAGAACTAAAGACCTATGTGACCTCGCCTTCAGAGACCTAATTAACCCCCTATATCTCTCCAAAAGGTCAGGCACTCTCGTATCGGGCCTATACGAGTCGTTGCCTCCTACCATCGTCACCAACATTGAGTGACGGGAGGCAACGTCAATCCTATCCACTTCGTCTCCAACTCTGTCAACCCTGGCCCCTGGGAGACAGACCCTCCTCCTCTTGGTTGGATGCCGTTCAACGAACTCTTTGTCCATGTGGCGCACTAAAGAGTCCCCGATTAAAATAGTTTCCCCCTCATTCACGTCCCTTTCCAAATGGGCGAAAGGGTTCGAAACCTCGATACGGGGGGGGGATTCCTATCACCTAACGTACGAGGACTAGCTCCACCCTTAACCTCTCTATATCCCTCGCTATCTACTACTCTCGGACTAACCTTAACCTCTTCCTCAACTCTACTCAACCTTCCCGACAAGCTACCTAAACTAGAAACTAGGTTACGCACCTCACCCTTCAAATTACTAACGTCATCAACGTTAGTATTGGTTCGGCTTCCGTCAACCGTAGCCCTACCGCTGCCCTCATCGAGCGTTGCAAGTCTTTCGGTTACCTCAGGTACACTGCGTTTTATGTCAACTAATTCCTCCATGAACTCGCAAAAGAAACAAACTGATCTATCGGTAATCGCCATTGGACCGCCGTTATAATCCCCAAATTCCGAATACCACCGGTTTACCCTACACCTAACACACGACGCTTTCTGCGACGGCATCGCGCAGTTAAAAATTAGTTTAAACCGTCACAGGTATAAGTTAAATTAAGCCGGCACGCTATGAAAACTTCTAAATCGCTAAAAACCACTAATATTCAATTACTTAACTATAACAACGTAAATTTAAACGCAAATATATAAAATTCAAAACTATCCAAAAGTAAAATTCTCAGCAATATACAAAAGTAGATGCAAAATCAAAGAGCTCAGGAAATGCGTCCGTTCAGTACAGAGTCTGGCTGACGAATCTTCCATAAAGGTCCCCTGTGACGGCACATTCAGCGCGCGGGCATCCATGCCACCAGCAGCGTTAAAAGAATAAACAGTCTTCTCACCAGTTGCTGGATCCTCACTTTGGCCGTCAACCCCAAAAAACACGAGCATTAACCTTAATGGGTACTTCACCCGTGTTGCGGGCATGTTTTATATATACCCCGGTCTGTTGTTGTAGGTGTATGAGCCAGTAAATAGCCTTGTGCCCATAAATGCGGGGGTTGTTTCTGTGAATGATTGCTAAGGTGTCTTTAGGCATGAAGTTATTCTTGAACACCGTAAAATATAATGAGGCGATCGTGGTCGCGACTTGCAGCGGATAGCATTTGAAACGGGTTATGTACATCCTTCTAAAGGCTTGAAAGCATACTCTAATTACATGTACGTCATTCACGCAATAACTTTCGCATTCATCGGCTATATTGTATGCTTTAGCTTCATTAAAACTGTTGCAGTAGCAGTTAAAATCTTCACGCTCACTATGACTCATGTTGGTGTACTTAAAGTAATGTTTGGGTGGAGGTAGTCCTACGTAATTTAAAGTCTCGTTAGTGAGGAATGTGTAAGAGAAATATCCTTTTGAAACTTCAGCGGCTACGCCCATGACCTTGGGCAGCTTTGCTAATTTACAAGGTGTGAACCGTAGGGTGTCTTTAAACTGTACACACCTCTTATCTGCATCTGTATTAGTTTGTTGCCTCTTTTCAAGGGATCACCTGTAAATATCGCAGACGACTCGTGTTCATGCAGCTCCTTATAAAGGAACTTTATGTAAAATTTCGCCCCGTTATGGGCAAGAATATACAGGGTGTACATAAAGTCAGGATCTATTTTTGTGAAGCACTTGGAAATTATATGGAATTCAATCATAAAATGATAAAGTGGTAACATTTATTAAATAATTAAGAGTAGGATTCGACGTGACGCCCATCAGTATCCCTGCACAGCTCAAATCGTTCCGCAGCATTTCTAAACACATTCTGGAGCATTTGCGGGGTTATGTTATCTGCAGCAGTTCGTATACGTGTACGTAAGTTTTCAAGACTCGTAATCTTCGTCTGATAGACGTGCGATTTGATAAAGCCCCATGCAAAGAAATCTAAAGGGGTTAAATCTGGTGATCTCGCTGGCCAAGGTCTGTTGCTTCCGCGTCCGATCCAGCGATTTGGAAAACGTCCATTTAGATAATCCTGAACAATTTTGGCATAGTGACAAGGAGCACCATCATGTTGATAGACGACGGGGATAGGATTGTTTCTATATCGTAGTACACGGTTGTACAAGGGCTATTTTTAGGTTTAGCATCTTTCATATAACATATGTAAAAATGGACAATGAATAATCAATATTCATTTTTACATAAGAACCAAAATCGCTTAACGCGAGTTTGGATAATAATTTTACTTGTGGCTTCCTATTTTTGATCGTGTCAAAACCCTACGATCTACCATACCTATGGTTTAGTCGTATCCATTTTTATTTGTTATGGAAGTTATTAATTAATTATGATTGTCTTGCATCTCACCCTCGTCCCTAGATTATGCATACACATTGCATATAACTCTTTGCCTCTAATTCGTTCTTGTAAATCTTCCTAATAATGATTTGTATTATACGTACAAAATTCAATAACTATGACGTCATAAAGTAACTTAATTCTCTTCACGTTTTCCATACCTTGAACACTGAATCACGTATTTAGTATTTGGACATCTTCCGTATTGAATGTATGGTAAATTCCTTAATAATAATAATAATAATAATAATAATCATAATAATAATAATAATAAAAAGAAACTTCATTCTCTATACATCCTTAGTTATGTTGTTTCCTACCTATTGTCTACTGATACCTATCAACCTATCAGTCCATATTTTACGCGTCTCTATATTACGCACACAACCTATTGGATTATGTACATGTAAAATACGTCCACATATATTTTTTTATATTATTTTTTTTAAGTGCGTTCAACCCTCACAAGGCATTCATTAGGCTTACAGTAGTTAAATGCTCAAATTCGCGAATCAGCAGAACCGAACGTTTCTAAGATAAACATCCCCTTTCGCTCTGATCCAAATTTATAACATGTTAAACATATTATACATATTATGTATATAAATCTATATCATGTGTGCCATGTACTTTGTATTATATTTCTAACATCTTAATTGTCTATTAATATGAAACACTGTAAAAACAAAACAAAGCTATAGTAACTGTTTAATTGTAATTAACTAATACTTTAATTAATAATAACTTGTAATGTACTTCAATGAAACTATAATTGAATGTAATGACTATATATAATGTAAGAATGTACTTTAATAGAACTGTAAGGGACAATCATAAGCGAATGGGAAGTAATCCATAATCGAAATCATAATTGTAATAAACCCAAACAAAAATGTACTCAGTCGTGAAATATCGCCTTCAGAAATGAAGACGTGGCAAAGAAAAATAAGATTAGTTTTTATTTTTATTTTTATTTTTTTTATTTGGAAACTTTCAAACACCTGATCGTGTTTAAAAGGGGGGAAACTTAACCTCCAACTGCCATCCCCCAACATTCAGGCATATTTTATACATGTATTTGTAAAATGAAGGACACTTCATTACGAGACTCTGCCTTGGTCACTGCTAAGAGACTCCCCTGGTTAGCAGCCTCGCTGCGGGGGGGGGGGGCAGAGGCCCCTTGCCTCCTTAATATTTTTAGATTCCGGCCTGAGCTATGGTCGAAAGAGGTCGAACCTCTACCCCTGTAAATTCAGAGCAATAACTGTAAATTTTTAAGAAGTAAATTTACAGTAAGAGAAACTTTTTATTTTCCCCCTCGAGTTGGGCTATCGTCAGAGGAACTTAGTAAAGTCGATAAGTTATAAAGTATCAGAGAAAGAATTAGAAAATTATAGAAGAAAAGCATCAGAAGAAATATCCGTTGCAGCCTCCTAACCAGAACCCCCCCGTCGAATCCGAACCGAACCCAGGGCCATAGACGGAGGGGTTAACAGCTGGCGACCCTTTACCAGGATAAGAAGAAGATTTATAAAAGAAGATTTATAAAAGAAGATTTATAAAAGAAGATTTATAAGAAGATTTATAAAAGAAGATTTATAAAAGAAGATTTATCAGGATAAAACCATTTGACCGGCGTGTCACGATTTCTAGTTCGTAACATCCACCCTTGACCGGTGTGTCACGACTCCAAGTTCTCCACGCCTAGTTTTCATCCAAGAACAAGTGGCCAGCAAGACACGTCTTCAGGACACGTCTCTAAGGATTTCCCCAGAGAAAATTTTGTTAAGTACATTTTGTTTTCTTAAGTAATTTATAAACACTTGAAAAGTCAGTATTATTAACAGTTAATAATGAGTATTAAGTCAGAATTTACAAGAAACACAGTGAACACTTCAGACACTAGTGATACATTTTCCTTAGTGTAACAGAGTTAATTGTAACAGAGAGTTAATTGTAACAGAGAGTTAATTGTAACAGAGAGTTAAATGTAACAGAGAGTTAATTGTAACAGAGAGTTAATTGTAACAGAGAGTTAATTTCAAAAGAGAGTTAATTGTAACAGAGTTAATTGTAACAGAGTTAATTTCAAAAGAGAGTTAATTTCAAAAGAGAGTTAATTTCAAAAGAGAGTTAATTTCAAAAGAGAGTTAATTTCAAAAGAGAGTTAATTTCAAAAGAGAGTTAATTTCAAAAGAGAGTTAATTTCAAAAGAGAGTTAATTTCAAAAGAGAGTTAATTTCAAAAGAGAGTTAATTTCAAAGAGAGTTAATTTCAGTTATTTTCACTGTTATATTCAGTATAGAATAATTTTATTTTATGTACCAAACATAATAATACCAGAGTGAAATGTTGTTTACATTTTATATTTTTGTTTGCAAATTTTTTCAATTACTGAATTGAATTGACTTGCAAATTAAGAGAGAGTGTTTATAGAGAGTTTATAGATTTAGAGAGATATTTGAAGTCAGTTTTAGTTGCAAAGAAGTTGCAAGTCAGTTTTGAAGTCAGTTTTAGTTGCAAAGAAGTTGCAAGTCAGTTTTGAAGTCAGTTTTAGTTGAAAAGAAGTTGCAAGTCAGTTTTGAAGTCAGTTTTAGTTGCAAAGAAGTTGCAAGTCAGTTTTGAAGTCAGTTTTAGTTGCAAAGAAGTTGCAAGTCAGTTTTAGTTGCAAAGAAGTTGCAAGTCAGTTTTAGTTGCAAAGAAGTTGCAAGTCAGTTTTAGTTGCAAAGAAGTTGCAAGTCAGTTTTAGTTGCAAAGAAGTTGCAAGTCAGTTTTGAAGTAAGTTTTAGTTGCAAAGAAGTTGCAAAGAAGTTTTGAAGTCAGTTTTAGTTGCAAAGAAATTGCAAGTCAGTTTTAGTTGCAAAGAAGTTGCAAATAAGTTTTGAAGTCAGTTTTCGTTGCAAAGAAGTTGCAAGTCAGTTTTCGTTGCAAAGAAGTTGCAAGTCAGTTTTGAAGTCAGTTTTAGTTGCAAAGAAGTTGCAAGTCAGTTTTGAAGTCAGTTTTAGTTGCAAAGAAGTTGCAAGTCAGTTTTAGTTGCAAAGAAGTTGCAAGTCAGTTTTAGTTGCAAAGAAGTTGCAAGTCAGTTTTAGTTGCAAAGAAGTTGCAAGTCAGTTTTAGTTGCAAAGAAGTTGCAAGTCAGTTTTGAAGTCAGTTTTAGTTGCAAAGAAGTTGCAAGTCAGTTTTGAAGTCAGTTTTAGTTGAAAAGAAGTTGCAAGTCAGTTTTGAAGTCAGTTTTAGTTGCAAAGAAGTTGAAAGTCAGTTTTGAAGTAAGTTTTAGTTGCAAAGAAGTTGCAAAGAAGTTTTGAAGTCAGTTTTAGTTGCAAAGAAGTTGCAAGTCAGTTTTAGTTGCAAAGAAGTTGCAAAGAAGTTTTGAAGTCAGTTTTCGTTGCAAAGAAGTTGCAAGTCAGTTTTGAAGTCAGTTTTCGTTGCAAAGAAGTTGCAAGTCAGTTTTGAAGTCAGTTTTAGTTGCAAAGAAGTTGCAAGTCAGTTTTGAAGTCAGTTTTAGTTGCAAAGAAGTTGCAAGTCAGTTTTAGTTGCAAAGAAGTTGCAAGTCAGTTTTAGTTGCAAAGAAGTTGCAAGTCAGTTTTAGTTGCAAAGAAGTTGCAATTCAGTTTTGAAGTCAGTTTTAGTTGCAAAGAAGTTGCAAGTCAGTTTTGAAGTCAGTTTTAGTTGCAAAAAAGTTGCAAGTCAGTTTTGAAGTCATTTTTCGTTGCAAATAAGTTGCAAGTCAGTTTTGAAGTCAGTTTTCGTTGCAAATAAGTTGCAAATCAGTTTTCAGAAGGTTGCGCCAAGAGGGACAACCAAACCCCAGAGATTTATAAAGATACTCGAAGTAGTTTCGAGTCAGTTTTATTTGCAAATAAGTTTCAAATCAGTTTTCAGTTGGTTGCATCCAAAAGGGATAACCAAACCCCAGAGATTTATAAAGATACTCGAAGTAGTTTCGAGTCAGTTTTATTTGCAAATAAGTTGCAAATCAGTTTTCAGTTGGTTGCATCCAAAAGGGACAACCGCCCCAGAGATTTATAGAAATACTTGACAAGAGGTCAAGTCAGAAGGTTGCGCCAAGATGGACAACCGCCCCAGAGATTTATAGAAATACTTGACAAGAGGTCAAGTCAGAAGGTTGCGCCAAGATGGACAACCGTCCCCAGAGATTTATAGAAATACTTGACAAGAGGTCAAGTCAGAAGGTTGCGCCAAGATGGACAACCGCCCCAGAGATTTATAGAAATACTTGATAAGAGGTCAAGTCAGAAGGTTGCGCCAAAAGGGACAACCGCCCCAGAGATTTATAGAAATACTTGATAAGAGGTCAAGTCAGAAGGTTGCGCCAAAAGGGCAACCGCCCCAGAGATTTATAGAAATACTTGATAAGAGGTCAAGTCGGAAGGTTGTGCCAAAAGGGACCACCGCCCCAGAGATTTATAGAAATACTTGATACGAGGTCAAGTCAGAAGGTTGCGCCAAAAGGGACAACCGCCCCAGAGATTTATAGAAATACTTGATAAGAGGTCAAGTCAATAGGTTGCATCCAAGAGGGACAACCGCCCCAGTTTTGAAGAAGCCAGTTTTGAAGAAGCCAGTTTTGAAGAAGCCAGTTTTGAAGAAGCCAGTTTTGAAGAAGCCAGTTTTGAAGCAGTTAGTTTTGAAGCAGTTAGTTTTGAAGCAGTTAGTTTTTAAGAAGTCAGTTTTTAAGTCCCAAGTCATTTCAATGCAGTCAATTGAATTCAACTTTTTCTTTGTAAGTTAAGAGAATTTAATTTAAGAAAATGTAATTTAAGAATATAATTCAACCTTTTTTTTTGTGTTGTAAAGAGAATTTAATTCAACCTGAATTGACCGGGTTGCGTCTTTAGTTAACCTTTCTTTGTTTTGTTGTAAGAAGGAAATGGACCGATTTGTCTTCTTTTTCATGCCATTGTTGCGTATAAAAATAAGGTAAAATGACATATTTTATTGTTGGCAACGAAAACCGTTTTACAAATGTTGGTAACGAGTTTTATAATTATTGCGATTATATGATGACAGAAATAGTGTAATAATTAATCGATCATGTACCTAATTTATCTTGCTCTGTATGGTCGGGAAATTTACCCGTAGATCCGCACATACCCTAAATTTCAGTTGTGTTTATTCTTTTTTGTCATTTAATTTTAATAAAACTTCTACACAATAAAACATATGTATTTATCATATGCAAACAAGTTTTCAGACTAAAATATCAAATAATTCAAATTCTATCAACATTCAACGAAAGAGTATGATTTTTCTACTTAACATGCAAAAAATTATTAAACCTTTTTAATATTTTTTTTAGTATATAAAAATAATTTTTAATGTAAAATTTACCTGAAATTATTAAAGAAAAGATTGTTCGAAATGCTTTCCTTTGCTTCCTTCCATTTCAATAACACTTTTTATTCTTGGCCGAAACTCATCTAAGGTTCGATTTACTTTTATTTTTAAGAATATTATAAAATTATGTTTAGCTCATTAAAATGCATAAATTGATTTATATTTTTAATTTGTATTCTTAATTTTCTTAATTCAACTATCGTACCGATACTTCTGGTTAATGTTAATGGTTATATAGTTCATATATAGCTAGGAATGTTACTAGTCGAATTTAATTCCATCTTCAAAATTCAATTTTTAAACCGTGAGATTTACTTTCATCAATTGTAAGTCCTCTAAGTACATTTCTTTTTATTACCTTAATACGTGTAACTGATTTAATTAAATACTTAAATACTACCTTGAACTTAAAGGATTTTATGATAATAATAATAATAACAACAACAATAATTGACTCAAAAGATTTTATAACCCTAAACCCATCTTAAATTATTATACATTATTTTTAAACTTTGTTAATTCAAAAACCTTCCAAATCTCTACACATACACACGCATGTATGCACACTATATATACTATATATACAAACCTTATTCTAAAATCATTCGATATCACAAACTATTTCATAGCGTGTAGGTGCTAACTCTGCTATTTATATAGTCCTAAGCCTTTTTGCTTACTATATATAAATTTTTGCTCAGGCATTTATTCAGTTAATTTAAGAATCCTCTCCGCTAATCTATCCCTCAAATTTATAAGATACACACTTTGTATCTAATACACACACATACACACTAGACCACAGGTCTATACATCATCCATTACGTAATTCGATTTTTACCTACAATAGTCAATAAAATGTTATAGACTGCACGATCAGGGTAACTTTGGAAAATAATTTATATTTTTCCCTTTTACCTACTATTCAGTATGTATGTAATTTTCCCCACAGAATTTTTTTTTTAAATTAACAATACCATTCTTTGCCTAACTTAATTGTTTGTCCAAATTAATGTATTAATCCTTTTATTCTGTTTGCATAAATTAAAGTATTAATCTTTGAATTTTTTATATTGTATAATAACTCACTTGTTCTGTATAAAAATTTGTAATGTAAAGAAAAAAATTCGTCATCTAACTTGAAGTAGTTAGGATGTTATTTTCTCATTTGTATTGTATTAATGGTACCCTATTAGATTATTGTATAAATATCATTTTTAAAAGGGGAGAGCAATGTAAAAATGGACAATGAATAATCAATATTCATTTTTACATAAGAACCAAAATCGCTTAACGCGAGTTTGGATAATAATTTTACTTGTGGCTTCCTATTTTTGATCGTGTCAAAACCCTACGATCTACCATACCTATGGTTTAGTCGTATCCATTTTTATTTGTTATAGAAGTTATTAATTAATTATGATTGTCTTGCATCTCACCCTCGTCCCTAGATTATGCATACACATTGCATATAACTCTTTGCCTCTAATTCGTTCTTGTAAATCTTCCTAATAATGATTTGTATTATACGTACAAAATTCAATAACTATGACGTCATAAAGTAACTTAATTCTCTTCACGTTTTCCATACCTTGAACACTGAATCACGTATTTAGTATTTGGACATCTTCCGTATTGAATGTATGGTAAATTCCTTAATAATAATAATAATAATAATAATAATAATCATAATAATAATAATAATAAAAAGAAACTTCATTCTCTATACATCATTAGTTATGTTGTTTCCTACCTATTGTCTACTGATACCTATCAACCTATCAGTCCATATTTTACGCGTCTCTATATTACGCACACAACCTATTGGATTATGTACATGTAAAATACGTCCACATATATTTTTTTTATATTATTTTTTTTTAAGTGCGTTCAACCCTCACAAGGCATTCATTAGGCTTACAGTAGTTAAATGCTCAAATTCGCGAATCAGCAGAACCGAACGTTTCTAAGATAAACATCCCCTTTCGCTCTGATCCAAATTTATAACATGTTAAACATATTATAACATATTATTTATATAAATCTATATCATGTGTGCCATGTACTTTGTATTATATTTCTAACATCTTAATTGTCTATTAATATGAAACACTGTAAAAACAAAACAAAGCTATAGTAACTGTTTAATTGTAATTAACTAATACTTTAATTAATAATAACTTGTAATGTACTTCAATGAAACTGTAATTGAATGTAATGACTATATATAATGTAAGAATGTACTTTAATAGAACTGTAAGACAATCATAAGCGAATGGGAAGTAATCCATAATCGAAATCATAATTGTAATAAACCCAAACAAAATGTACTCAGTCGTGAAATATCGCCTTCAGAAATGAAGACGTGGCAAAGAAAAATAAGATTAGTTTTTTTTTTTTTATTTATTTTTTTTTTTATTTGGAAACTTTCAAACACCTGATCGTGTTTAAAAAGGGGAAACTTAACCTCCAACTGCCATCCCCCAACATTCAGGCATATTTTATACATGTATTTGTAAAATGAAGGACACTTCATTACGAGACTCTGCCTTGGTCACTGCTAAGAGACTCCCCTGGTTAGCAGCCTCGCTGCGGGGGGGGGGGGGGCAGATGCCCCTTGCCTCCTTAATATTTTTAGATTCCGGCCTGAGCTATGGTCGAAAGAGGTCGAACCTCTACCCCTGTAAATTCAGAGCAATAACTGTAAATTTTTAAGAAGTAAATTTACAGTAAGAGAAACTTTTTATTTTCCCCCTCGAGTTGGGCTATCGTCAGAGGAACTTAGTAAAGTCGATAAGTTATAAAGTATCAGAGAAAGAATTAGAAAATTATAGAAGAAAAGCATCAGAAGAAATATCCGTTGCAGCCTCCTAACCAGAACCCCCCGTCGAATCCGAACCGAACCCAGGGCCATAGACGGAGGGGTTAACACATACATGCTTCACTCCATCTACCTTATATTTTTCATGGCATGCTACATGCTTCCCCCAATTATAATTATTCATCATGTGAAACATACCGCACTTACAAATCATCATTTTCCTGCAAGGGCCATTTGATTTATGAAGCTCAAAGCATTTATTATTGAAAAATGTATGTCTACACACATTACATTCCCTCTTCTCAATTTCAACTACCTGACTTTCACATGTGGGGCTTTTACACTGCTCACATACGATGCAGCAATCCTTACAATGTTTCACCATATCATCAGCAAACTCGAGACATCCCTTACACAAATCATGATGCCTTCCATATTTTCGACTTTAATCATAACTGGCGTAGAGATCCCTTAAGTTACGGATGGGGACATACGATATTCCTGACAATCCTAAAATAAGTAGAAGTCTTGTACGATCTCTCACGCTGCTTTTAAAAACATACACAGTCCTACGACGATCAGCCATTATAAATACAACTATACGTGCATTCATTTCCTGCTCAGCCGTTCTTGGTTCTTCAGGACCCATATTAAACTCAAACTCAAGTTTACAATCTGAAGCCAGTTTACGGGCACGCTGCACAACCGTGGGCAACCAAATTTTTCGCGTACAAGTATTTAGCACAGTGAATATATGAGCTAAAATTAATGCTATAAAACCACAACCACGATCTACGTTTAAATGCTTTCTGTAAATAGCCGGAGAATTGGAATTAAGAGTATAAGGTGTGGCACTATGATCTGCAACCCGGAATACTCTGTCAATATCTACCATGAAGTTGTCCATATTGAAGGATGTACCATTTTGAGAGGCTTGCATTATACGCCCCAAGATATAGTCCATATCTACAGCAGCCAAACGTCTGAACGGTATTACCATCCAAAATTCGTCCCCTTCATCTGACCGAACCTGAAGGATAATCTCGTCCGGACTCACGTTCGTCGCGGTTCTGAAGGGCAAACTCCACAATACGTTCAACTACGGGCCGCAGTCCGTTGGTATACAGGGACCCAGGGCCAACCCTGACCACGTACCGATTTCTAGTCAGGGCAGGGTTGGGGGTAGCGGTGCGCACAAACTCGAATGTGATACCATCCTCCACAGTATGAGAAGCTGATGTGGAGGAATTACCCGGATCTGAACACTTGGGCATATTTGAGGAAGGTACTATTGTGGGGGTTGTGTCCTAAGACGTTGAGGGTTGGGGCTCTATTACTAGGGATCTAACACCCGGAGCAATCCTGGCACGCTTTATACCTGACGTGGAGGGTTCTTCATCATGCTTCTGCTTTGAACTGTCACATGCTCAGTTGTTGCTGGTGAGGGTTCGTCGGCGGGGAAGTGTTCTGAAGCTGCACGGTCAACGGGTTCGTCTGTGATATCGATGATCGGGTGCTGTACATCGTCGTCATTCACGGTTCTGTGGAAGAAGAAAACAAAATATAAGGAACAGCACTCAAAATTTTTAATATTTTGTAAATGACCCATTTAGGGGTGTGACGTGTTAGAGATAAAATCTGGAGAAAATTTCAGGTTCACAAGCCCCTCCACATGTATTATATCTGGCCCTACAGGATGAGGAAAAACTGTGTTTATGCTTAAAATCATTAAAGATAAGGGGGAGATGTTCTCAAAATTTGTGCATAAAGTAATATGGTGCTATTCGACGTATCAGTCAGTGTTCAACGAGTACCAAGATGAAATTTTGTTCCACAAGGGAGTATATGACGTAAATTCGTTAAAAGGTAATCAGCATACATTTATTGTAATTGTAATTGACGATCTCATGTTGGAAATGGATAAAACGTTTGCCGAGACATTTACATTGTTCTCACACCATCTTAACATAAGCGTATTCTTCATCAACCAGAATCTATTTTTCAAAAATAGATACATGCGAGATGTGTCGCTAAATACACAATATCTAGTCTTATTCGCACAACGTAGAGATGTGTCACAAATTGGGGTATTAGCCAATCAAATGTTCCCGAATCAGCGTAAGGAGTTTTTGGAGGTTTATAAAGAGGCCACAAACCAGCGTTATGGATATTTGCTTTGTGACCTTCACGCGCGAAACACCTTTAGGGTGCTTCTAAGAACGAATATATTCCCAAGCGAACCTGAAACGGTGTATATTCCAGAATGACAAATAGGCTGAAGAAATATCGTAAATTAATAAAAATCTATCAACCATTGCCCAGAGCACCGCAACAGATGTTTGTTAAAAATATCGACTTTTTAAAATGCATCTGTGAAATCTGTCTTAATGTTATAAAATGTAATGTGCCAATGAAACCCCTTCAGAAGGCTCGCTTACGTCGTTACAAGAACATAATACGAGCGCTCGCTCATAAAAGTCAAACTGTGGATAAGAAAAAGGGAATTATTGTCCAAAGAGGAGGATCATTCCGACCCATCTTATTTTCAGTTTTGGGTCCTTTACTGACTGGATTAATATAATGAAGAAGGTGGTTGTGATTCCGCACTAGGTGTATGCTTCATTGCAAAGTTCAAAGATTCCGGACACGGCTCTAGAACCCCGTAAAAGTAGGCTTAAAAGAATGGAAAGCGAGTTGCTAGACCTATTCAACAGTGAAAAGTCACCTGATTATAAGTATCCTACTGAGCTCCCCGTTGTTATTAAGCACAGGGCGAGTGGTGCTGAGCATGACGACACAGGACCTGGGCCCGACGTTAGAGATGACCACACAAAGAACAACGGAACACAACACATCGAACATGTGCTAAAAAACAGCCCCCTACATACATTGAGGAATAAAGGCTTAAGTCTTTATAATCTATTGAGTAAGGACCCCATCATACAGTGGGCCGATACAGGCGAGGTCATTGTTGAAGGAGCAAGAAATACAAGGATCTAATATCTTTAATATTGTTCATAATCTGATGAGAAAGTGGGGCAGACCCTCACCAACAGGATGGAAGCATATTAAAGTAAGGCTACAACAAATAAATGTCCGCAAAACATTGATAGGTAACCTGAATAGGTTAAAAGACCTGGATCAAGTCTCGCATGTGTCACAACTGAGTACCCATCGCCCCCAGCAGCAGCGTCTCTGAAGAGGAGAAAGAAGAGAACAAACTGTCAACCTTATCCACGTGTCTCTAAAATACGCAAATGGCTAACATATTAAGTAAACGCTATTATGACATTTCTAAACCCGCCTCCTATGGTGGCGTTAATAGACTCTACAGAGGTATTTACGGTGTAAGGAAAAAAGATGTTGAGCAGTTTTTCCGGGAACAGGATGCTTATACACTTCATAAACCGGTGAGAAAAGGGTTTAAAACGGCCAAGACAACCGCGGATTCGATTGACTCTATTTGGCAAGCGGATTTAACAAACATGCAAAGATATTCAGTGTATAATGACGGATACCGCTACATCCTATTCATTATAGACGTATTTTCTAGATATCTGTGTCTAATTCCCCTGAAAAATAAATCGCCTGAAACAGTTCCTAAAGCTACGGATATGGGGGAAGAATTTATAGGTCGCGCTTTTCAGAACATGCTGACAGAGTTTAATATCAGATACTACACTGACAGTTCTATACATGAGGCCTCTTAAGCTGAATGATATATAAACGTTCTCGGGTCATTGATTTCATTATACAACCGTTCACACCACCGTACAATTGCCACAACGCCAAACGAAGTTTTAGAAAGAGGTGCGCTGCCAGAGGTGAAAAGAGATGGAGCACCGCCACCACACTCTACACATTTCAAAATCAATGATGATGTAAGGCTATCACGTTCGGGAAATAAATTCGCGAAGGGATTTGAGCAAGGATGGACATGTGAGATTTTTAAAGTTATGGCTATGAGACCTAAAGGTGAGATAATGATGTAATACGTTGAGGATTTGAATGGGAAAGAGATCGCTGGAGGCTTTTACCGCGAGGAGTTGCAGAAAGTGACATTTAATTTCGGAAAAAGTGTGTTTAAAATTTAAAAAATTTTAGGCAGCAAAGGTTCAGGAAAGAGAAAAATGTACCTGGTGAAATGGCTGGGTTACCCAGAAAGCTTCAACACCTATATGAAAGCTGCTGCAATAATGAAGCTTAATTAGTATGCAACATGGCGCCTAGTCACTTCTATGTCACACTCCCGCACTCTTCTTCTCTGTCTGTACATCCAAACAACACCCTGGCCAACATACTGTAGTAACAGAACTCCACGGACCTATTGAATTGGAACATGATTTGTGCGAAGTTGGTGTTTGTGAATTCCAGCTAGCCACCAAATTTTTAACTCTTGAAAATGAGCAAATCATATTTCTGATCCTTAGAAGAATCGATGAGTGCGAAAAATTAGGCATAACCTTAGATAATACTGTGTGTTCAGGAATCGGGCATTATGTTACAGCCATGGACATTGTGACTGGGTTAAACAAGAGTCTTGAAAAGTCGTACCTGACAAACGATTTACTTTTTGAAGTCGTAAATATAGACACGCCTGCATGCACATTGAAGTTAAAGTCAACGCTTAGTAGAAATATTAAAGATAAAGAGCTGTTCACAATTGTGGCTGAGGGCCGATATAGCACAGCTCTCCAAAGAGATACCTTTCACGAGGCACAGCATGACTTGTCCAGCTTAATGTATCAATTGAAGATGGAGAAATTGGGTGAAAACTCTCCGCTCCCAGACATGTGCTATATTTACAGCAATATCGTACAGCACCAATTTGTTGGGGACACCCAGGCGCGCCTGCTGCGAATTGCACACATCCCCAACCATAGAGGGAAAAGTTTGAGCATTATATATGACATGCCCCATTATATGAATGTTGCGACTAATCTATTAACTAACATCTCGATATATATAAGAACGATTAAGGGAAAAATTTGCCATTCGGACATGGGAGCTTAACAGTGAAACTACACTTTCGCCGTTTATGATGACTCGAAGGCCATTCACAGTCTACCGAGGAGTGAGATACCAGCGTGGGACTGGACTTGGGTCCATTTTTTCATCCATACTACGCACCGCTGTCCCACTGTTGAAGAGGGGTACCAGGTACCTAGGGCGGAAGGCATTACAAACAGGTTTTAACGCGGCAGAAGATATAATGGGCGGAACTAAGCCAAAAGAAGCTCTAAAAAAACATTTAAAACGTACACTGGACGAAATCATCAAAGATGCAAAGAGAAAAATGCGTGGTGGCGGAAAGAAGAGATCTGCCAGGAAGAAGGGGCTACCATCACGTGGCGCTAAACGTAAAAGGAAATCAAAAAGAAGTGCTCTAAGCGTATGAAACCTATGGCTGATCATTTTTTTAACTGATATAAACTGAGGACACTACTCTCATGAATTATAGGCTGACTAATACTTGTCGAGGGAGGTGGCACTATTTCTGACTCGTCATGGCGCGTTTCATCCATCCGTGTACTTCACAATGCTGTAAATCGGAACTGTCCCTCTTTGATATGCCCCCCACTCAGGTCTCTATTGAGCATAGTGACTTTATTACAATTAACCCATTAAACACAATTACTTCGCCCAGTGCCACTATAGAATTCGCGATACCCAGCTCAGGCCCATGCTTTTTGGATCCGAGCTGCATGCACATGTACGCTAAACTGCGTATAGTCCATTCTGATGGAACGGACTGCGATGATAGTTACTCTACCTACCCTGAAACCAACTTTTTACACTCCCTGTTCGGCCAGTGTGAGGTGTATTTAAACCAGGTTAACATCTCGGCAGGAACGAGGTATTATCACCTACGAGCCTATCTGGAAAATGTCCTCAACTTTTCAAAAGAAGCGAAGGACACCTTTTTAACTGCCGAGGGATATTACCAGACTAAAGATGAAAATGGTATAAAGGATAAATTTAAAAATTCTAAAAAAAAGATATACGAATGTTTAGGACGTCTTCCTTCATACAGATATCACATTCCAGGAGAAACTGCTTATGAACGGGGTGGATATGAAGTTGAAGATTACCCGCACGATTCCTGAGATCTGCATAAATCTGGGGTCTGATCAAGAAGAGGGCGCGAAACCCGTTGTGATTCACATCATGGAGACGTATTTGGTTATACGCCGAGTGAAATTAAGTTCGCCAAAACAAATAGAAATTGAGGAAAGACTTAATACACGCCACAGTAAAATACCCAATTAACAGGGGCATATCAAACTATACACGGTGCCCGCCGAGTTGGTCTCAAAGCAATAGAAAACGTGGCCCTTGGAGTTTTACCTAAAAGGATATTAATTGGAATGCAGGACCACGCCTCGACGAATGGAAAATTTAAAAAGAGTGCCTTTAAATTCGAGAATTTCGGGCTTAAAAATATTACTCGATACGTAAATGGCATCGCTTTGGGAGGGACCATGATTACGGACTACTCATCAGACGCTGTGTTCCCGCTCTGCGCGAGAGCATATAGTAGTCTGGCTGATAATACAGGCGCCTGTGACGAACTTGGGTTTGGTGTAACGCAGAAAGAATTTGTCGAAGAATTTAACATTTATTCATTTGATATTACGCGTGATTTGTGTGCTGGCGCAAATATGCATTTAAGTCCACAGCAGAGTGGGAATATCTCAGTCAGGTGGGAATTTGCCAAGCCTATAGAAGCGCCTATAAGTGTACTCGTGTACCTCGAATCACAGGCACTAATAGAAGTTGATCGTTTCAGGAACGTGGTAACAGACTTCTAAAATGGATGCGAATACACTCTAAAGAGTAATGAAAAGTGACCGTTTCACACGCTCCAAATTTATCGGTGTGTTTGCGAAGAATGAAATAGTGAAGTTGCCAAGTACGAGAGATTGGTATAACCTTATCGTTAACACCGATATTGTGGGGGAGAAAAGGGAAAAAATGTACTGTTTTGATTCACTCGGCTCTCAGCCCTGGAATGATCCTGTTATAGTAAAATTAATCGAGCAGATACATGTACCTGAGACTGTATGGAACCCATACCGTTTTCAAGGATATTATGGCGAAACGTGCGGCTTGTATTGCATTCATTTCTCCTGCACATGTCATGTGGGAAGGGATTTATAAATTTTTAAAAATTATTCGATTGTGCGGCACAGAGATGAATGATAAAAGTGTATGCAGACACATAAAAAAAGGTTCCCATATGTTAGCACCCGCTGTATTGTGTAAAGGTGTATATCTATATTGTGTAAAGTTGTATATACATTTGTAACTGTAAAATGTAGCCATTAAGACTTATTTAACGGACACTGGTTCCGCTTTGTACATGTTTTCTACCATTCAATAAATGTAAATACAATGTGTTTTGTTCATAACCCCAAAAATACTTACATTAGTCCCCCATGACCTGGCACTCGCTGGACCGGATGTGATCCAATACCTCGACTTCTGTATTCAGGTCACTGGGTTGGCTGTGCGGAGAAGTATCCATATCATTTATTCCCCTTTCATCAAAAGTAGCTATAACACGATCAAGTTCCGCATCGGTCCTATAAGGTTAAGTAAAAATAAAGAGCTACAATAAGAGAAAATGCCACGAATTTAAAAAATTATAATAAAAAGACAGATAATTCTTAAAAGTTTGGTAATTTAAAAATCCTACTGCGGTGCTGAATTATTGATTAAAATATTATTAAAGCTCCACCATATATATATATATATATATATATATATATATATATATATATATATATATGCCGAAATAATCACGATGGAAACAGACAATTAAAATCATAATGGGATTCATTTTTTACGTTGTAGAAACATTCAGAACAAAGCTAGGTTAGACTAACAGCAAATTGTAACAATAAGCAGATATCCTGACAGTTTTGACTGCTGAGACATCGTCTGCCTGCAACGGGACTCGAGCCCGCATGCAACTCTTAATAGTTTCTAATATTTCTAATGAGAGTGGACAATAAATAAAAACCTATTGTTTTCACCCAAAATATACACAGAGGAACACACACACACACACACACACACACACACACACACATATATATATATATATATATATACAGGGTGGGCCGTAAGTTTCCATACATAGGAAAATTAAACGTTTGTTTTTATGTTTCAGATACCCTAAGAATATGCGTGTAAGATCTTGTTTACTGATGAAGCAAATGTTTACGTCAATGGAGAGGTTAATCGGCAAAACATACGTTATTGGAGTAATGCTAACCCTAACTGGCTGAGTCCGACGAAGATGCAAGGTGCCGGTAAAATGATGGTGTGGGCCGGGATATGGGGTGACAGAATTATTGGACCAATTTTTGTCAGTGGAAATCTTAATGCCGAAAGGTATCTTAACATGTTGCAAGAAGAGATTTTCCCATCCCTGCTAAACGAGGAAGGTAACTTCCCAGTTTACTTCCAGCAAGATGGAGCTCCACCTCATTATGGTCTTCACGTGCGTCGGTATTTGGATCAGCAGCAGTTTCCGGATGCTTGGATTGGTCGGCGTGGTCCTGTGGAGTGGCCTCCCAGATCCCCAGATCTCACCCCCCTTGATTTCTATCTTTGGGGGCACTTGAAGGCCATGGTGTATCAGGAAAAGATACGAGACATAAATCATCTAAAGGAACGTATCACCAACGCCATTACAAGCATAACGTCAACTGTGCTAATGCGTGTTCATCAACAGTGGGGAACACGTATTGAAATGTGTTTTCAAAACAATGGCAACCATGTAGAGCATATTATATAAATAAAAATGGTTGTCCATAAAAATTTTTTTATTTTTCCTATGTATGGAAACTTACGGCCCACCCTGTATATATATATATGAGTAAAGACCGGCCCTCTGGACAGATAGCAATTCACTTCGCTTTATTACGGTTTTTTATAAATTAACTAAAATAAAGCTAGGTTAGGCTAACAGCAAATTGTAAGCACCAACAAATATCCTGACTTTTTCAAAAGTAAGATTAGCTGGGTATGCTATGCTCCGTCTGCCTGCAACGGGTCTCGAATCCGCAGACAAATCTTAATAGTTTTTAATATTTCTATTGTAAGTTTTTAATATTTCTAAAATCCTACCTGTACAAGAAATGTACAAATAAAAACACACCATATATATATATATATATATATATATATATATATATATATATATATCCGAGATGGAAGTGGAAAACACAGACGAGTTTTTCGACATTGATACAGATCAACCAAGAACAAATCCCGGCACAAACCTATTAATGGACTTTGAGTTCACGGAAGGAGATGTAATTACGGCCTTATCACAGATGCGAGACAATTCAGCGCCAGGGCCAGACACATGCAGTGCCACATTTCTGAAGAAATGCAAAGAGAGTATTGTAAAACCGTTATACTTACTATGGACGAAATCACTCGACACAGGACAAATTCCACTCCCCTTAAAGAACACGAACATTGCCCCCCTATTTAAAGGTGGTAACAGAGCAATGCCCAAAAATTATCGGCCAGTGGCTCTCACCTCACACCTTATAAAGTGTTTTGAAGGCATAATTAGAGGCAAATCTACCTACTACCTATAAGAAAAAGACTTATACAACCCAAATCAACATGGCTTCAGGGCGGGTAGATCATGCCTGTCACAGCTACTAGACTACCAGGAGAAAATATTAGGAACATTGTGTCGAGGACAAAACATTGATGTAATATATACTGACTTTGCTAAAGCCTTCGATAAATGTGACCATGGAATCATAGCACACAAACTTAAGGATACAGGAATTACTGGAAAGCTAAGAAGGTGAATATTTAATTTCTTGACGCAAAGAACGCAAAGAGTGGTGGTAAATGGAGTTAAATCGGAAGTCTCGGAAGTCGTGAGCTCTGTCCCACAAGGGACAGTATTAGCTCCCTTGCTGTTCATAATAATGATTGCAGATATTGATGCAGATATTAAGGACAGTATTGTATCATGCTTCGCAGTTGACACAAAGATATGTAAGGAAATATTGAACGAAGATGACATAAGAAAACTGCAAAACCACATTGAAACATTATTTCAGTGGGCAGAAGACAACAATATGAAGTTCAGCGAAGAAAAATTCCAACTTCTAAGATATGGTAATAACAAAGAGCTACAGAAAAAAGGGTACAAAACTCCGCAAGCCAAACAGATAACACCAAATCCACAAGTCAGGGATCTTGGAGTAATAATGTCGTGGATACAGAATTCAGAGAGCACAATAAAATCAAAATCACAACGGCTAGAAAAATAATGGGAATCAGCTGGAGGAGCTTCCGCAGCAGAAAAGCAAACATCATGCTCAAATTATGGAAGTGTCTAGTCCTACCAATAATTGAGTATTGCTCAGTACTCACAAGCCCACACAGAAAAAGAGACATTGCGAGCATTGAAGCTATACAAAGGACTTTTACGTCTAAGACAGAGGAAACGGAAGGTGAAGACTATTGGTCTCGACTACAATCCTTGGAACTTTACTCTCTTGAAAGATGGCGCGAGCAGTAGGTACACAATAATATACATACGGAAAATACTTGAGGGCTCTGTCCCTAACCTCAGAAATGAAATAAAAACAAACTGGAATGAGAGAAAAGGCAAATTTTGTACGGTCCCAGCTGCGTGGAAAAAGGAGCCATGAAAACGAGGATGGAAAATACCATCAGAATACGGGCCCAAAGCTTTTCAATGTCCTCCCAAAAAAAGTGAGGAATCTTCAGCACACCGACCTGAATAACTTCAAGAACCAGCTGGACAGATTCTTGTACAAAGTCCCTGACCAGCCATGCGTAGCTGGCTACGAGGGCAGGAGGAGATCAAAGAGCAATTCCCTCCTTCACCAAGTCCCGCAAATGAGGCGGGATGCTGCAGAGGGGTCGACCGCAGGTCGATCCTGAACCGTCGTTCAAACTCAACAAAAGTAACAAACGTAAGTAAGTAAAAGTAAGTATATATATGCCGAAATAACCCGAAGGAAGCAGAATAATTAAAAATATTTCTCAAAACGCGTTTATTGCGGCCTTTTTCGGTTAGGTTATATTGTTACAAATGAGAAAGAGTTCTGGCCGATATATATATATATATATATATATATATATATATATATATATATATGTGTGTGTGTATATATTATATATATATATACACACACACACCGGTGTATATATATATATATATATATATATATATATATTATATATGTGTGTGTGGTGTGTATATATTATGTCCCGGTTAGGTTATATCATTATAAACGAGAAAGATTCCTGGTACTAATTTTTCTTTGTAGGAAAACTCAGAATAAAGCTAGGTTAGGCACTTATAAGTTAACACTGAATGAGCCGCAGTATATAGTTACTTACATTTTAATATCGTTTCATTGAACGGTTCTTGCATTTCGTCACAATTTTCCGTAACAATCTGGGTAGATAAAAGTTCATCCCAGTCTGCAGCGCTGAAAGTTAGACGCGTTGCGGGTGCATAAAAATCATGAGCTTCAAACAGATCGGGGGAGTCGTACAGCTGGCTCATGGTTGGTATTTCAAAAACACTAAACAAGTAAAATCAATGAACTGAGGCTCTGAGATGAAAGTGCTCCCTTTTATAAAGGGGTCTTGTGACCAACAAGCAACACACAAACGCTAGCTTCCTATTGGCTATCAGTGAATTTTGGGCGGGGCTTGACGCGTAGGTCTGCGTAGCGGCCAAACAGAGGTCCTGGGCTCCGCCCACAGTGCTGTGATTGGCTGCCTCGTGAAATCTGGGGCGTGTGGATAGAATCGAATCTTCTACGTTTTTAAATGTTTTTAAGACAATACGCTCTATTATAAATCGAATCCTCAAGGCCGTGTTTAATTCGTGAATTGCACTGAAGAAAATTTCATTTAATGTCCCAAAAGCTGGTTTAAAATTACAATAAATATAATGCAGTAAATCATGTTAAATCCAATTATTGAATTGTAGAAGGTGCAATTATATGAGTTATGCCATAAATTCCATTTTCTTATAAATACGCTTAGAAAACGATATTTATTGGGGTAGGCCAGCTAAAACTAAAAATCTAGTTATATTATTGTTTTTTTGCATCAAAGTTTAAGATACATCGAACAGCCTATAACTTTTAAAATAATTTTGCCCTTCAGGATATCTTCAACAGTAAGATTAATATGATCGTGAATGCTGGTTTTAATTATATTAAAAAATAATGCAGCAGTGTCGCGGAAGGGCTGCAAGTAAATGAGGAAAAATGAATAAGTTACCCGAGACAGAATCTATTTTGTTTTAAAAATCATATTAATATTTTTTGTAATAAGGCTTAAAGATATATTGGTGTCTTAAAGATAAATTTATATTGAAACAAAATAATTCGCCAAAGGAGGAAAAGTGAATAAGTTACCCCGAAATAGAACCTATTTTGTTTTAAAAATCATATTAATATTTTTTGTAATAGGCTTAAAGATATATTGGTGTCTTAAAGATAAATTTATATTGAAACAAAATAATTGGCTAAAAGAGGAAAAAGTAATAAGTTACCCCTCATTCAATTTCTATTTTGTTTTAAAATCATATTAATGCTTTTCATGTTATAGTTAAAGATATATTGGTGTCTTAAAGATAAATTTATATTGAAACAAAATAATTGGCCAAAGGAGGAAAATTGAATAAGTTATTCCGAAATAGAATCTATCTGTCGTGGGATGAAATTAATAACACATGCAGTTCTTTTTTTAATTATTTTGAAAGTTTAGAATCGAGTAATATCCCATTACTTAAAAAGAGATTGGCGAAGTCTATTAAACCTTAAAGGTGGAATGCTGAAATTAAAAGTAGTTTAACGTTAAAAAGGAATACTTACAGTATTTCAAGTTTAAAGAAACAAATAATCTGTCCGAGGAATATGCGTTCAAGTTATTGAGAAGGCGAAGCAAAAAAATTATGAGAAAAAATAAACGCAACTATGAGCTACTGTACATATAAGTTAAATCGAATTCGAACGAATTCTATAATTATGTTAGAAATAAAAAGTAACTTAGAAGCAGAAGTAGCATAAAAGAAGAAGAGAGCCAAAATAAAGGTTCAGGAATGCCTGGACTCTCGGCGTTTGAAAGATTGGAGGTCATAGACAGGGGAAAAGGATGGATTGAAGAAAATTGTTCCAGAGTTCACCGGTTGAGTATATGAAAGATTAAAAATACCAAGTAACCCATGCGTTAGAGAAGTGGACAGAAAAGGAATGAGAAAGTGTCGAAAGTCTGGTGCTGCGAGCTTTCCTTAAAGAAGGAGGCATGCAGTTAGAGAGTTCAGAAGAGCATTGTCCGTTATAATCGGGACATTAAAGAAAGAGTGAGGTAACATTGCGGCAAAAAGAGAGGGATTCGGGATTGAAGACAATCAGTAAGAGGCGGGGAATTGGTGAGACGAAAAGCCTTTGATTCCACCCGGTCAAGTACGGCTGCGTGGGTTGAGCCACTACACACACAAGAAACATACTCCATAGAGGGGAGGACAACACCGCTGTACAGAGAGAGCAAGTGAGTGGGAATGAAAAAACTGCGGAGGCGGTACAGCACACCTAACCTCTTAGAAGCTGTTTTGGAAAGAAATTATATGTGACCTTCCAGAAAATATTACGAGAAAATGAATGTTAACAGAAGAGGAAGGATTGAGTTGTGTGTCATTGAAGGTGAGAGTTTTCTCTGTCCCAACCAGAGATAGCAGAAAGATGAGAGGTCATGTCAACCACAACCATCCTACGTGAATCATGGAGTGACTGTTGAGAAGGGGATCAGGAAAAAAAAACCCGGTGGAAAAAATCCCCCGGCGGAAAAAATCCAACAAGGAAAAAATCCCCCCGGAAACAAACCCCCGGAGGAAAAAATCCCCCAGAAGGATAAAATGAAAATGTTAATTCATAATTATTATAGATTATGTGGTGTAAGATTCCAGTATTATCCCCATTTTAATATGTTGGTTATGTTGAATATCCACCCGCAAAAAGGTTGATGCCATGTAGCCAGGGTTCTGGCCCATCTAGCCAGGGTTCATGCCATGTAGCCTGTATTGGTTATGGGGATGGTGAGGTTAGGGCCCAGACCTCGTTGTCTCCCTATACCTTCCCCCAATGTTTATTATGTTTGAGCCTAATAATACTTTACATCATACTAATGTTGTTAATCATCAACGTGCCCGTTCATTTACGGCTACAAGATATTTTAATATGTATCGTAAAATAAAATGTACTGCTGAGTTTGCTAATAGTCGTGTGATTATTGGTAAAAATTTTCTTACTAGTACTAATGATCTTGATATTGTTAATGGTAGAATATGTTTTCAACGTGCACCTACTGATGCTGGAGCTGTACAATTACCATTTACTGCTGTTATAACATATTATGTAAAATGCTTTGGTATAAGTAATGATTAAATAAAAAAAAAAAAAAAAAAAATTTTGGATTACCCTGTTGCACCAACAGCGCTTAGTATTACCTAGGCGCTGTTTTGGTGCGACTCTGTCAGGCATCACCACAGAACGAACGAATGCACACCTACGTTATTATTCAAATTATTAGCCTTCATTTCTGTTCAGCTGGGGGATTTTTTCCTCCGGGGGATATTTTCCGGGGGGATTTTTTCCTTGTTGGATTTTTTCCGCCGGGGGATTTTTTCCACCGGGGGGTTTTTTCCTAAAAGCGTTGAGAAGGACGTTTTGGGAAGCGAATGGAGAAGTCAAGAGTGGAATCATCGGCAGAGGAGTGAATAGGACAGGAAGTGCGACTTAAAAGATCATTGATAAATAAAAGGAAAAGAGTGGGTGACAAGCCAGAACCCTGAGGAACACCACTGTTGATAGCTGTGGGAGAAGAACAATGGTCATCTAAGACCGCAGCTATAAATCGGCCAGAAAGGAAATTAGAGTGGAAGGCACAGATAGAAGGATAGAAACCGAATGACGGCAGTTTGAAAATTAAAGATTTGTGTCAGACTCTATCAAAAGCTTTAGATATGTCTAGCGCAGTAGCAAAAGTTTCACCGAAATCCTGAAAGGAAGATGACCAAGAGTCAGAGATATATGCAAGAAGATCCACAGTAGAGCGTCCCCTGCAGAACCCATATTGACGATCTGAAAGATTGTGAGAAGAGAGCTGTTTAAGACTCTTCTTGTTTAGGATAGATTCAAAAACTTTGGAAAGGCAAGAAATCAAAGCAATTGAACGATATCTGGAGAGTTGCTAACTTCAATTACATGTCAGTTAGGTTATGGTCGGAGAAATTTGTGTGCGTTAACCAAGGCTAACCAACGTTAAAGTATATATATATATATATATATATATATATATATATCATACATCCCTTGGTTTTATTGAATGAAATAAATTCTCCAAGAGGGTATGATATGGTACTCCTGGATCGGAAAGACCGTCTCAATGTCTTGTCCCTTCAACGTTACCACAGAGTGCGCCGAATGATTTTCGTTTAAGGATTCGGTAGGCGTTTCGGTTGTCAAAGAAACACGTCGGCAGTTATTCTTTTAATCAATTGTAAGCACTCAAGTTATAAGGAATTGAATTGTTCGAAACAAAATGATAATAACATGAATACTTTCAGTAAATATTAATGAGTGAAGTAAGAGTTTATTCTCTAGTTCTAAGATAATCAAATATACGTAATATTTACTTGAGTTTACTGTCTAGCCTACAGTCAAACTCAAAGCCCGAATTTCCGTATACACAACCGTAAAACCAATTTCCTAACGAACTGAATTTCCCTCTTCAGTCCGGAGATCCCTCTAGACTTAGCCTCGTCTCTCTCTGAATCTGCCGTAAGGGCGCTGAGCCCCTTCTTATATATTCAAAGGAACGGAATTTGCCAACGCAACTAGGCTAGCGATTGACGTCCCCTGTGAACTTTGGAGGAGCGACTGTCTCACAATCCATTGTGTCACCCAGGTGCAATTATACAAAGAGTCCGGCTGCGTCACTGGCGTGTGATTTCCGTTCGGGAGGAAATTAGTCATACACTAGCGTGTGACTTATTGAATGAATGAAATTATATAAAAATAATTGTGTCACCTTTTTTTCAGTATAGGATCACTTATCTTACACATCATGACAAGAAATGTTCAAAATGCCCTCTTTCATTATCCCTACAAAGCTCAAGACTCATTCGCCACTCGTCGATAGCACTGTTCAGAAATCGTTGCGATATGCTACGACATTCGTCCACGATTGTAGCTCTAAGTTGTTGAATATTTCGGATTTGATGACCAAGGCGGGAAACCTTTTCTTTTAGTGCTTCCCACACTGAGTAGTCCAGCGGATTTAAATCGAGGCTGTTGGCCGGCCACATTGCAGGTTCTTTGAAATCAGGGGCTGTTTGTCTCAGGTAATCAACTGTGGCTCTAGCGCGATGACAAAGTGCACCATCTTGCTGGAAAACGAAGTTATCACGCATATTTGTCTAATATCTTGAAAATATGGAAGAAGAACATGATTACAATAATATTCCGAATCCATTCGTATTCCTGGTTCTACAAAAACTATCCTTGGCTTTCCGAGTTTTGAAAATGCTGCACTGACCATTATGCTAAGAGAAAATCTCTGTGTTTCCCTTAACAATCTTTCAGGTGTTATATCACGTTTCCTTGTGACAGTTTAGAGTGGTTTACTAACTGTAAATATTTTCTCATCACTAAACCATATCGTACGAACTGTGCGCGGTGAAAATCTAACTCGTAATTGTGGCAATATAGCAAGCGATTTTGCTTATGAATGTCAGTTAAAGCTTGTACTGAAACTAATTTGTATGCCTTCAAGGTTAGGTCAAATTTTTATATTCGCCGAACACTTCTGTCAGATATTTCTATTTCCATGGCTATTTCATCTGGCGTTAAATGCGTCCCAGGTTCTTCTTGACTTAATATTCTTGTCCTTACGAGATCGATATTTGCTTGTGTTCGAGCCGTTCAAGGCCTCCCACTACCCTTTCTACGCTCTACATCACCAGTTTCCTTCATTTTGTCTATGATATAATTCAAACCAGCTCTAGTCCATGGCTTATTCGGAAATTCTTTAAGTAAAGCCTAAAGCTTAAGGGCCAAATTAAATAAAATAAATAGTCCAGCTTCACAACTATTTATGTAATTGCAAATTGTAAAACCAATGTATTTATTTTATTATTAATAAAGATTATTCATTTCAATTCAATTTTCGTGCTCCCCAAAAATTTTCTAACCAACATTGTTTTATTAGTCTTCACGCGACCACTTCGGCATTATTTCGCAGGTTAAATCAGAAATATGGCTTAGCCCATGGTTTAGCAGCTACTGAAATTTGGGAATAGCCTATTCTTGGCCTATAGCCTCGATTTCGCGCTTTTTTGAGCGTTAGTACGTCTGTTTCGCTCATAAAAAAATCCTTATAATTGTTTAAATTATACATTTAAAAGAGTGGTCTAGTTTTTTTTGCCGTACCGAGTGTATATATATATATATTTTTTTTTTAATTAGGGTTGTTTAACCTCCTTCGCAACATCTAAGGTCATATGACGGAGGGGACCTACAGTTTTACGTGGGATCCGAACCACGGGTCGCTACATAATCTGGGCGCACAGGACGGTCTCCCATCCAACTACTACCCAGACCCAATGTCGCTTAACTTCGCTGATCCCCAGGAAACGGTGTTACGACATTGGCCATGATGTAGCCCATATACGTATATGTATAAAATACCTATTTTGATTTAAAGAGATCGCTAGTAAATTTGTATCTTATTATACATGGTGTCCCAAAAGGTATGACCTAAAAATGAACTGTTACAATTTTTTTATTATAAATGATAGAGTTAAAGAACAATGATAAAAACAGGCATGAATGCTTTAAGTTTTATTTAATATAGTTAGTAAACCTCCACATGATATCCACCGTTCACAACAACTAGTCTAATTCTACGTTCAAATTCTAAAAAAGCTTAAATTTCAGACGTGGGAAATTACTCATTGATTTCAAAATTCATCATTTAAACAGTTTACAGCACTTAACTTCCGGCATCAACTACAGTACGAGGCTATTTGATGTGTTAGGCTAAGGAGCTAGGCTAAGTTAAGCTAAGCACCTTGTTGCTAAGCGCCTTTTCATGACATATGGTATGCGCATCACTTACACCAGATTTCATACGTTCAGTTTTTTTAGAATTTGAACGTAGAATTAGACTAGTTGTTGTGAACGGTGAATATCATGTGGAGGTTTACTAACTATATTAAATAAAACTTAAAACATTCATGCCTGTTTTTATCATTGTTCTTTGACTCTATCATTTATAATAAAAGAATTGTAAAAGTTTATTTTTAGGCCATACCTTTTGGAACACCCTGTACATATAATTATGCTGGTGTGTGTGTATATAATTGGCGGCGAAAACTGCCAAACGCGCCTCCTCTTGAAAGGATTCAAAGGCCGAACTGCAGCGATAGGACAGGAGACATAAGATTGTGGTCGGAGGAGCCCAACGAAGAAAAAGGTTTCACAGAGTACGTAAGAAGAAGGATAAGAGTTAAGAAATAAATTCAGTGTTGGGCCTATCTCCAAGGTGATCGGGGATACGAGTAGGGTGCTGCATAATCTGCTCTGGTCATTCAGAATAGAAAAGTTGTAAGCTAGTTCACCAAGAATGTTAGTGAAATGGGAAGTAAGCCAAAGGTGGTGGTGAACATTATTTCCTAAAATAAAAATTTCAGTAAAGGGAGAGGGGGATAGAATGTATTCCATTTTGGAAGTGAGGTAGTGAAAGAATTTTGGATAGTCAGTAGAATTAGGAGAAAGGTAAACAGCGCAGATGTATTTAGTTTGAGATTGGCACGTAAGCCGTAGCTAGAGGGTATAGAATTCGGAAGATTCGAGTTCGAGAATACGAGAACAAGTTGGGTCCAACTTTGTAGTGAAACTGAATATAGAGAAAGTAAGAGGGTACAGATAAGAGGTTGCAGTCAATCGTCCCAGATACCTGAGTTTCAGTGAGGAAGAGAAGATGAGGTTTAGAGGAGGAGAGGAGGTGTTCAACAGATTGAAAATTTGAGAAAAGGCCGCGAATGTTGCAGAAGTTTGTGAACATCTTAAATGGGCGGTAGCAGATCAAGCACCACTGCCCGGGTCTGCTTTTCCGGTATCAGCGGAAGTGGGGACATTTATAGTCCCCTCCACAGTGGACTTCGAGGCTCTTGAAATTGATGCCATTCTTTTTAAATTTTGAAAAGATTATATAGTAAGATGAATGTATACCAAGTAAACGTAGGGAAGAGGGAAAGAAGTGTGTGTTTGACAGCATGCTGGACTGCTCACAGGTTAGATGATACACAGAAAAAGATCAACTAAGGAGGACAGTGACAGGAGAAATGAGAGTTCCAGCACTATTTATCTATCTTGCTTTAAATCTCCAGTTAGAAGAATTTGTTAACGCATAAAAGTGTAGAATTTTCAGTAGAATTCTCTCCTCTTTTCTTTATAATTTTCATTTTATCTTTGAATTTCTCTCCTTTATTTCAATCTCCCTTCTTTGCTTTCCTTCCTTCTTAAACAGATAGTCTCGTAGGGACCCACCGATCTGTTGCTGTTTGGTGTCCAAGCCTAGGGGAAGACTAAGATCGGCGAGTGTGTTACTAAATTCTTCCCTGGTTCTCAAATCTTAATGTGTACACTAAATTGGTGCAGATTACCCAAGACGTTTAGGCGTGCCTAGCCGTTTAGAGGACTCCCTCCAAGTACCTCTCATAGGGGTGAATGAGAGTGGCGGGTGTGTTACTGTGTTACTAAAATTCTCCCTGGTTTTCCCTTAATGTGTATACTAATTTTCGTGAAGTTAGGCAACACTGTGTCTGTGTATTAGCGATTTGTGATTCAGATCCCTCGTAAAGCTGTAGGTTCTTCACGTTTTATGGCCTCATATGTTGCAAAGACAGTTAACCCGTTTGCTGCGCAACCCGTAATATCACGGGCTCTCGCTTCTGACCATTTCTGCGCAGCCCCGTATACACGGATTTAAACTTTAAACTGAGATATCTCTTTGCGCAGCCCATGTTTTTGGCTCGACTCGTAACTGGGGGCTCGCGCAGTTTACGGGTTCAACAATTTCAACGTTACAGTCGTTTTTCACGCAAAACATTTTCTAGGGAAAATTTATCATATAATTTCCATCGATAAAAGGTCATTGATTCTCTATAGCTTGGTTCTCTAATGTTAATCCATCCATATACAGGTAACAATAAACTTAGAATCTGTTGGTTCCTCGAGTCATAAAGTTTGAAGGGTCTACGGAAGATTATCAACATACTGTAAAGTCTGTTGTTATTGAGCCATCAAAATTCCTTAAGAGTACCATAGGCGTTTAGCTATCTGCGTGTCATTACCACCAGTTCACTATCACTGATATCAATTAACCAGTAATGGACACTCCTTTTTGTGCTCCTTGGGAGTATTGATTGCACGCAACTTAACTAAAAATAGTTTGCAATGTACTTATTACTGTGAACTATTTTGCAGGTTTCCTCTCAAAATAAATCGTACAGCACCTGCAGGAAGGCAGAAGCAGAAGATAATATACACAAAGAAATTACATCAAGAAATCCAGATAATCGATTCTGGGGTTTTCCAATTAACCAAACATTGAAAATCATATACAGGTTGTTATCAATTTATGTTTCATAAATTGGTATACATATTCAGGACGTCAAAGTGAAAAAAAGTTCCTATAAACATCAATACGCAATCACTTCGTTTTCGAGATACATTGCTTTTTTGCTGAGGACAATCCAATTAAAATGAAAGTCATTATGTCAAAATGAAAATAACAGAAATAAAATATGAAGATTAGTGGTCACACTCTAAATCGCAAAAAAATATGTATGGGTAATAATCAAATAATCAATTTCTGATTGTTAAAACGAAATAAAACGAAAGAATGACTGCATAGGAATGTTTGGCAACATCCTAAAGAAAACGGGAGAAGAGCCTCAGTATTATCATACTGTAGAAAACTCACTGAGCTTATATGGCCAAAAGACTGAAGGTTCTCCATGATCTATACATTATTCATTTAATCGCCTTCAAAACCCGACTTTACAAGTTAATAAGCCAAATCCATAATTATCCATACATGGAAGGTTATGAGAGCACCTAGAGATAGAAGCAAGTAAATATATGAGACTTCCCAAAGAATTATTAAGTGTGAGATCGCGTTAATGATTACTTCTTGCTCTTCTTGTCCTCTTCATGAAGAAATATTATTTCCTTGAAATAATAAGCAGAGGGAGTCAGTGAATTTTTAAACGATAATTCCTTTATAATTTATAGCCTACAGGTTACAAAAGAAATAACTAAAAATTTTAAACTGAATTTTTGCTGAACTCGTGTCAGACGATTTGCCATTCCTAATATTTCGCTCCAACAACTTTGGTAGCAGTTTCTTTTTATGGACATGCCGTAGACCATTATGGCAACATTAAGATTACAGTAATATTCATGATAGCAGAAGGACAGGATTGGTTCGAAGTTACCATTAGTTTTTGGGCTTTGATAGGTCTTGGCTTTAATTGGATCATGTCAAGAATAGCGAACCCAATTTTACCATGTCAAGAATAGCGAACCCAAAAATTCCGTGTCAAGAATAGCGAACCCAAAAGTTCCCATGTCAAGAATAGCAAACCCAATATAAATATCATGTAAAGGAAAAAGTTAAACATATGTAATCTTCACTTTATTGATGAAAGAATAAATAAAACAATTTACTGTAAATGTAGATCTATCCATTTTGAAGGGTAAGGAATTAATGATTTAAGAATTGTTTGGGTTCTTCCATATAAGCTAACGTAGTCTCTATTGAGATTGGTAGTCCTATTATTGTAAAAATACTTATTTTATTTATTTGCATTTATAAGTTTGTTTATATAATAAATATTAAAATATTACAATTTCTCTTATGTTACAACTAGCCTAAGACCCGCCCTTCGTGCGGGTCGCGGGTAGCAAAAATTAACCAAACTATCACGACTTAACCTAACCAATCGTCAAGGGCGTACAATTAACCTAAAAAAATAAATAAAAAACAATAATTTTTTTTTATTTATTTATTTTTATATATTAAGAGAAGAGGATTCTTTATACTGTACGGCATTGACGATTGGTTAGGTTAAGTCGTGCTAGTTTGGTTAAATAAAAAAAGACTAATATAAAAGCATTTAATACGTCCTTAACTAATTACTTAAAATTGGGAAACATAAACCTACCGTTTGAAGTTATGAAAACGTCCTTGAGGACTTCCTATGTCAAGAATAGCGAACCCAATTTTACCATGTCAAGAATAGCGAACCCAAAAATTCCCTTGTCAAGAATAGCGAACCCTGCAGGTGTTGGGTTCGCTATTCTTGACATGATCCCTTTAATTTCCTGATCATAATTTTTTAGTTTAAAATTTTAACAGAATTTTAAATTCAGTTTAATACTTGGGTTTTAATTTTGAGTGATGTTTCCTTCGACGAGGAATAAAAATACCACGAGGAATAAAAATACGTTGTATCATACTGATCTTTTCCATTTATGTTTTAATTAATTAAAGATACGAGTGAATCCCTTAATTTAAGTTTATAATGAGGCGACAGAAGGTCCAGGAGGCAGTTTTAACGGGTTATAGTTGTCATAAACTTTAATAAAAAGTAAGCTACCATTCGAATTTTTCACATTTCCTGAAGCATTCTGGAATGCAGAGTTACAATGCACACTATTTTAAGAAATAAAGATGACGTAGTGTTCGTAAAGTAAACTCTGTAGCTCATATTTTGTGAGTTTTGTTCGCACTGTTGGCCACGGATAAAGTATATAAATTTTGTAGGTACTTTCCTGTTGTCCCGGACCCCAGACTTTTTGCCGAAAATATCACAACTTAGCCAAACCAATTGTCAAGGGCATACAGTTGACCTAACAGGAAAGCACCGGTGTTTCTGTTATTATTATTATTAATAATCTTTGAAAGTCTTATTATGGACATACAAGAAATACGGTTAGGTCAACTGTATGCCCTGGACAATTGGTTAGGTTAAGTTGTGATATTTTCGACAAAAAATCTGGGATCCGGGATAACAGGAAAGTACCATTTTGCAATGTACCTTTTATTATGGACCATTTTGATTTTTCATTAAGTGAAGGTATTTTGTTAATGTAGAACATAAGCTTAATTTTTATTCGAAAATGGCCCCATTGTTTACTTTTAATGAAAGTTTAGCTCTTTCAAACTAGTTATTTGTAACTGGAAATAGCAATTAACTAAAATAAACATTCCATTCTCTCCTTATTTTGTTAAATCATAATTAACAAATGATACTTTTAATGTCTTTTTAAAGTGGTCAGCTGTTATACAATATATCTTATAACACTTTGGCAATAGGTAGTTTATGAGGGATTAGAAACAAACTATGAAGAATACTTCATTAAAAATAAGGCAGAAGTACTCTAACATTATTCAAAAGTAACATAAACATAAAAGTCGCATCCAGGAAGCTTATTTTACAACTTGGCAAGGTGAATGTGGTCCAAGGGTCAGCTGAGACTGAGCAGAAACAGAGTGATTGTCCAACACGGGGTCCCGACAAAAGCCCCCTAGGACAAAAGCCCCCTGGACAAAAGCCCCTCAGTTAAAGTGCAAAGTAGGACAAAAGCCTCCATTTTTTTATGAATTATTGTTCGTGTGCTATGAAGTAATCTAAACAAATATTATAATCTTTGTCTATGTTGATTCACTCCAGTTGATCACTGTTTTGTCTACCTGAATGGTTAGGTTAGGAACGTGCCACAAAGGAGCTTCAACAGCGTTTGAAGAACCTATGTCTGGACTATGTGAATGAGAGGAAGACCTTGGAGGAATTTCTGAATGGTGTAGTTCACAGCATTAGGTGGAAGTAAAATAAACTTTAAATGAACCTTAACACTTAATGAACTTTTTAATATTGTGCTTTATCTGTTTGATTTTCCATAGATATGGTATGATGTTCCTTTTATAATGTTCATTTTTATGGTTGTGTAAATATTAGCGTTAATGTGTGCTACTGCATAATACTTATAATGCCTTCTTTATTGCAGTCTTATGATATAATAAATGTAATATTTTACATGTCAGAGAAGTGTTCATAAACTGTAAATAATAAAGAATAAAAATAATGATTAAAAAAAATTCTTATTATTTTTCCTACGGGGCTTTTGTCCTAGGGGGCTTTTGTCCTACATACGTCCAACACAGCCCACACGATGCCATCCGAAGAGGGGGAACTCAAATAAATATACAAAATACTTTAATTCAATCGTTTAGCAATTTATTCATAATCTTCTTCGATTGAAACTAAAATGGAGCAGTTGAAGGGACGCTGTCGAGTTTGCATCTAATTATCGGTAAGCCAAGCAAAAACATACATTTCTGGGTGTGGTGTTATGAAGTGTTTATCATACAAACTAACTCGGAAACCAGACTTTGGTAAGCAAACAGACAGGGTACGACATGAAATTTTGGTTTAATTTTTACACATAACGGAAAAAAGAATTTTACATAAATAAAAATTTGCATTATCAACTATTACATATTGCCTAAAAGTAGAGCTCAGTTACAGTTTCTTCCGAATTTTCAGTAAATTTAATTATAACGTGAGAATGTTATAAAACACTTTCCTCATTCCTCAAAAATGCAAATCGGATCACCTGTAGATCAGGGCCCCCAGACTTCTTTAGTTAGCCTTATAAGGCTAACTAATGAAAATATCACGACCTAACCTAACCAATCGTTAGGTCAACTGTATGTCCTTGACGATTGGTTAGGTTAGTTCGTGATATTTTCGTTAGTTAGCCTTATAAAGCTAACTAAAGAAGGCTGGGGGCCCTGATCTTCAGGTGATCCATGCTTTGAACATGATGCGCACTCAGTTACAATAATATTGATGGGATGGCAGTACATGTTGATAAAGAGGAAATATTTTAAATTATAATTATGATGAGCGCTTAAATAATTTATTTTTCGCTGTGCAGTAATAATAATTTAGTGTAAGGTTATGACCTTATATCTTGTCAAGAGATGTGATAAGTTGTTATCACTGTACCTATAATACGAGATAAATTAGGCTTAATGTCCATTTATATGAGAGAATATATCATAAAGCAAATAGCAGTTTCTAAATCTTATTTATTGGATTATAACAACGTAACCTAAGCATAATAATGGGGTCCTTTCGGTTTGGCGGACTGCTACAGATTTTTACGAAACTTAACAAATCAATTATTTACAAATTTTACCCTTATCCAAAGGAAATGTAAGTTAGGGTAGGTTAGGTTAGGTAGGTTAGGTTTGGTTATTAGTTAAGTTACGTTTGGAATTAGACATTTTCTCAGGATAAAATATGTGAATAATTGATTTGCTAAGCTTCGTAAAAATCTGTACAGTCCGCCAAATGGAAAAGACTAATAATACTATCAAGTGTCTTAATCACACAAGTTTCATAAATTAATTGCTTTAAAAATCTACATGAACAAAAAACATCCTAAACTCAGTTACATTTTTAATGCAGATTTGTATACTACTCTTAATAAAGTAACTGGTCTGAATACTAATATATCTGCAGTACTTTATTTGAAAGCAAATCCAGTTCCTTGAAGTTCAAAGAATATCAGAAACTCTTTTGCAACTTCTCTAAGAACAATGGCATAACGACCGCACAGTCCTCCATGGTGCGTAAGCTTCATTGTTAAGGAGGCAGAGGTGCCAACCTGAACAGCAAACAATGGAAGCGTTTTTACATCACGTCTGCCATTCTGGTCAAAGGTTACATTATTCGCCAAGTATATCTGGAAAAGAAAAGTATACCTGTTTTAGAATATTGGAATTTCAAAAAGGAACAGATTTAGAAAAATAATATTTCAGGAAACCACTGTATTTACATTGTTTAACCTCCTTCGTGGGGTCCAAACCACGGGACACTACATAATCTGAAAGCAGAGAATGATCTCCACTCCCAACCACTAACCAGACCTAGTGTCGCTTAACTTCGCTGATCAACAGAAAGCGGTGTTACGACTTTGGCCACGATGTAGTCCACTGTATTTATATAAGAGTACTAGGACAGTAAGAGAAATTGGGATGTTTGCTGAGGAAAAAATTTTTTCGATAACTAACAACGATTATATGTCACAGTTATGAAAGAAGTCATAAGTCAAAAGGAGTCAGTATTTAAACATAGCAATGATAATAATTTCCGTTGGTCACTGTGTTAAAATGAAGTAATATTGAAAGGAAAACAATGGAATACAAAGGACACCAAAAAGCAACAGACTAGCTGGTTCCTTTGGGTCTCTGTTTTAGAAGGAAGGTTAAAATATGTAATAAAATTTAAAGACAAGTGAAAGTTTTAAAGCAAAGCAAAGAGGTTGAAAGGAAAGAAAGAAATTTAAAGATAAAATGAAAATCTTGAAGTACAGAAGAGTGAATCCGACTGAAAATTTTACAATACTTATATGCGGTAACAAATGCTTCCAACTGGGGGTTCAAAGCAAGATAAGCATCAAGTCTCTTTTTAACTTAAAGGACTCGATCGAATTGCTTTGAACTAAAGTGGCTGGCAATCCATTCCACAAATTAACTATAGAAATTAACTCTATTAACTTGAAGAAGAAATGTTTAGCTTCATTAGAATTAAAATGTTTACCCATTAATTTGAGACCATTACCGTGAGTTATATTTCTGAAGCATTTCTGAAGGTGAAATATTTTTTGGCGTCGACATTATCAAAAGCTTTCAATAATTTTAAGTACCTGGCTTACATCTTCTCGAATACGCTTTTATAAAGGTGAGGATAAATTTAACGCTTGTAAACGGGCAGCGTATGATTTGTTTGTAAGTGTAGGACTCATCTTAGTAGCCCGTCACTGCACTATCTCCATGTCCTATCGTAAATATGGGGTTCAGAACTGAACGCAGTATTGCAGGTGGAGTTGTACTAAGGAATTATATAATGTTAGCATCGTTTTCTCCGACTTAAATTCAAATGATCTGAGATTTCTAAGATTCTGTTTGCTTTTATAACCGCTTCGATACATTGCTTACTCGGTTTAATAGTGTCAGCAAAAATAATACCAAAATCTTTCTCTTCCGTAACACTCGTTATTGTCTTGTTTCACATAAAATATTTTAACATTGTTTCAACTGATATGCAACGTTTTGCACTTATTTATACTATAGTTCATTTGCCAAATTTCTGCCCATTCGAGTAATTTATTAATATCTTCTTGAATCCGCAAACGTTCTTCCGCTGATCTCGTTCGTCCCCCTAGTTTGGCATCATCCTCCAATTTTGAAATTATATTCTTAATTCCTATGTCGATATCATTGATATAAATAATAAAAATAACTGGTTCCAGAACTGATCCCTGAAGCACGCCGCTAGTTACATTTTTCCAGTTGACGCTTTACCATTTATGACCACTTTTTGTTTACGTCCACTAAGTAAGTTTTTTATCCACATTCGACGGCAAGCCCAGACAAATGGAATGCCACACTTATCAAAAACTGCAAGAATTAAATCGTTAAGCCACTACCTACTGTATATTGAATATGGAGACGATCACCAGGCACGGAAGAAATACCAAGTATCATGAAAAGAGCGAACATTGTTCCAGAATATAAACGAGGAGATCGATCCGAAGACAAAAACTATAGGCCAGTTTCGCTTATATCTTATCTCACCAAAATATTTGAAAGAATAGTGAAAGGAAAATTGGATGACGTTTTGGAAACTCGGGAAAAATTAAATGATAACCAACACGGATTCCGGTCAAGAAGACATGCCACTATAACAACATTACTGATGCACTTGAAAATAATGAAAACTATGATATAATATGCACAGACTTTGCCAAGGCGCTCGACAAGTGTGACCATGGAATCATAGCACATAAACTGAAATATATAAGAATAACAGGAAAATAGGTATACAATTTCCATAGTCAGAGGCAGCAAGTCGTTACAGTTCAAGGAATATCTTCATCAGAGTCAGAGGTCCTTAGCTCAGTCTCACAAGGAACAGTATTACTTTCATTTTTCTTCATAATCATGCTAACTGATATAGCTGAGGAAGTTATAGTGACAGCACAAAAACATTCTTTGCCGATGACAAAAATTAGCAGAAAAATAAGAAACCCAGAAGATAGAGGATCTCTAAAAACACTCTGAACAGAATCTATATTTGGTCTGAAGGCAATAATATGAAATTTAACGCTGATAATTTTCAACTATTAAGGTACAAAATCCCTGAGGATAGGGGTTTTAAAGAATTCTTCCCACGTGGTCCTAGCGTGTCGTAAAAAGCGAGTAAAAATAAGGGGAGGGTGCGGGAGGCTGGAAACCCCTCCCACCTGTGTGTAACTTTCCACAAACAGGGACGGTCAGAGAAGGGGGACAGTGGGGGCTTTCTAGCGACGGCTCAGGCTTAGGTGTCTGAATGTGGGTGGATGTGGTCAGGATGATAAGAAGGGAGAGATTGGTGCTCTGTTTCATGAGGGAGGCTTGGAGGTCCTGTCCTTAGCAGTATACCCGCAAAATGGACGAGTGCATTGCAATTCCAAATGTTGATCAGTGTTGCAAAGGGGGGATGTTGCAAGAGGTTATGCAACAAAGGAAGGGGTCTAGCAACAAGTCAATGCTGTAAAGCGGATGGGGGTATGTGACAAGGGGGAGGGGTTATCCCCCACGCTGCAATGAAGGAGAAGGGGACTGAGGGAGTCCACCTAACCTCTTTGGAGGAGAAGATGGGACGGCTTCACCCACGAAAGGGGTATACCCAACTTAAGAGAGAGAGAGAGGAAGAGAGAGAGGAAGAGACCATCCAGCTTCTGCGAGAGGCAAAACTTCAATGAGAGATCATGGTAGCAACACTTCAATTAGAACTCGAAATCCGCCAGTTGGCATAGAAGCCAGTTGGCTTAGAAGGCTTAATCTGGCTTAAAAGGCGTAATTGGTTTCTTCAGGTGAACATTATTAGGGTTGAGTTGCCAGATTGCGCAATTTATTTAATTAAAGCATATATTCTCGACAGTTGGCTTAGAAATCTGCCAGTTGGCATAATCCGTCACTTGGTTTAATCCGCCAGTTGGCTTAACCCGCCAGTTCACTTAGAAGACCTGGAAGGCAGATGTATGTGTATATATTAATTAACTTTTCAGCTGCCATATTGCGCTATTCCGATATTCTTGACAGTTGGCTTAGAAATCCGTCAGTCGGTTTAGAAGGCGTACCCAGCCATTTGGTGTACATATAATTAAATAATGGTATCGTTATATTTACAACCAATATAATTAAATAAAACCACCATTACATCATTCTGTTTATTTAGAAGAATTATTGGATTCAATTTCATGAAATATATAAAAAATAAATACACATTCCTATACAAACGAGGAATATATGCAGTAAAAATTAATAATAATATAAGAAATACGAACGATAGAATATATATATAATCAAAAAATAAAATAAAAAATAATAATATAAATACAAAACGATGGAGTATAATCATCAATATATTAGTAGAGGAATATATATGTGTATATATACAATTATATTAAATAATTAAATATACTGAAAATAAATATACATCAAAATACATTCACTTTATGTTCTACTGCGCTTAACTAAAACACTAAACTCGCACGTAATCGAGTCTACAGTCACATCATTATTGCTTTGCACTACGCAATAAATACGATTTAACATTATTTCACCGCTCAAGTTATAGGGATACCTATACTCGATGTAAATGGCCTTCATATCGTTCAATACTATTTTTGTGCCCACTTTACATTCGGTTGGCAAGTCATCTTTAAACACGGCTAGAATACATTCAGAAGCACGCAAAAAGAGGTCATCGTTAGCCACCACATCATTATTAAGTACAAGTTTATAAACACTCCTTTCCAATCGAGCGTTTTTTCTTACCGACTCGAGCAATTCAATCGTGAACTCTTCTTCACAATGCATAGCAGCAATTTAAATAATCTAAGTCTTAACGACAGCTGCTCAATATATAGAGGTACAATTCTTCAGGGTGAACAATGTAGGCGAGCTCTGCCCTTTACCGCTCAAGTCCTTTGTACCAAAGTTCATGATATTTCGAAGAGTCTAAACCTTTTAAATAAGCATCCAGCTCTAGACCATTCTCGCCTTGTTCATTCCTACATTTGATAAACCCATCGTGCAGAGCGGTGTATGCGTATTCAAGTACCGTGGCAAAATAGATCATATCCATAACACACGCGTCTAATTTTGGCTTCAGCTTGCGGAATCCGACGATTTCAAACATTCTGTCGAGGATGAATCGGTTTCGAGTGGAGTCAAGAACGTTATTATCAGATGCATTCTTCCACATCAGTCGTATATCAATGCATGGCTGGTCGTTATTTATACACAACGTACAAACAACGGCATATGAGGGGGCATCACTAATCTGTTCTCTGCTTGTACCTACACCTGCAGGTATTTTATAACGATCCTCACCCCACTTCTCAACTATCACGAAGACTCTATTCATCTCCTCAACACTTAAATGAATAACATTACGTTTACCAGAGATTGCTTGTCTACAAGTCGTTTCAAGTACATAGTTAATGGCACCAGTTTCACGCCTGAACCCGCGCAATGACTTCGTCACAGACACATCGTACACGGCATTGAGAATGCTTCTCAAAGGAAGTTCCATCGTATTCGAGGAGTGCACGTCCTGTTGGTTCAAGCTCTGAGATGATTATCAGCCACGGGTGGGCGGATTGGCTCGACGGGAGGAAGTGAGTCACACCATAAACTGTTGTATCGTGTACGGGTTTGTTCTAGCATGAATTACGCGAGTACTTGTAGCCATTATGCGGGGCAATTTTCCGACACATAGGGTAATTTCAGTTTTAATGTTTTATAGGAATGCGCCCTAGACGTTCATTTTCTCCACACATTAACAATCCGGTGCACTCTTTGAGAGAAACATGTGACCGTATTTATCCTTTTTGTTTAACAATCGATACTCGTCTCTAAACTCTATTTAAAACTCCCACAACCTCACTGCGAACCTCGTCATGATATATATGAATGTAGTGGTAAAAGTACGTTAGCTTGTCCATGATGAAATGGTTTACATTCTCAGCCGCAGGGTACGCGTATTCGGTATGATGCTGCATGACATAATACCGCCTGTCACACCACTCATCAACAAGACTCATTAACCATATCCGTTGCATCTCCCCTGCACGCATTGTTTCTTTCACATCACAGTATATGTACGCTTTTATATAGTTTAGCACTACAACGTAGTCCATTACATCGTTTGTGCCGCGAAATCCGGCAATGCTCTCGCCAGAATATTCATAGAGTATTTGAACATCTTGTTCCTCAAGCTTCACGCGATTCAATGTGCCTTAAAAGTTTCAAAGGAGGTGGGTCAAGGCCGTCTTTCAGTATTCACCAAATCTTCCGAATTTACCGAATAACACTTCATAAACGTCGAACACGCAATATCAAATGTAGCCATCACTCTTTTTCGTCTACGTGAGAAAATACACTTCTGAGATCCAGGGCTTGCGGAGGTCAACTGAGCACGCCGGGGTAGAGGTATGCCCAGGTAGTAGCAGGAGTCACGTGACCCTTTGATTGAGCTTACAGTGGGCGGAGCTTAGGACTGTACATACGCTGGCACACAAAGGAGAAAATGAAACTCTAATTGAAACAAATATACGTAATAAATAAACATATCGTTAACAATAGACATTTATATATATACACAAAACAATCAAGGATTAAGTTATCCAAAGGGTACGGTATCATAGGTACCAGGCACCTGGTAACTTTTCCTATAGGTGTTACGGCATACCTTCTTGCCCCTAAATTCCTTCACGCCCCCCAGTTTCTGCGCACGAAAATTGTGGATCCCCACAGTCAGTTGGGGTGGCTGGTCGCCCTCATCTTCCAAGCACACTAGAAGCTTCAACGAGTCAAAGTTAACGACTCGTTGGTTCGCATGGTTAAGCGTGATACCCTTAGCCTTCACGATATATTTCATATCTTCCCCCACCCTCACCCGCACCCCATAAGTTTTAGACCCTGTTCATACAAAGGAGTCAGCGTATGCACCATCACCATACTCATCCTTGATCTCGTCAGTCAACTCTCTGAGGAATTCCCAATAGGCAGCATTTATTCACCCTCCCTCTCTGTGAATATTACGCTATCTGTGTCAGCGTACAGCACCCTCCGCCCAAGAGAGTGCAGTAGTCCCCAAAGCTTGATGCGGGCGTATGCCGTTGTGAAGTTGGCTACAGGTATGTTTGTAACCCGTGAGATATCTGTGGCAATTCGGTATTGTTGTACTTTATTATGTAAGTATTACCTACATTCACGATCTCCATCACCTCTTTAACGGGAGCGTTGGCATAATCCCATGGTGACCAACACGTGGCGCATTCGCCAAATGTGGCGCACTGGCCTTTCGAAGTTGGCGCATCATGCTCTTAGAAAAATTGTGTAAAAATTTCTTTAAAACTATATTACTGGTATAGAATTCCTTTATCATCGGTTTCTTAGTAGAGTCAATAGACCATTTGGAAAAATGAATTTGACATAGTTATATTACAAATTTGTCACTTATTTTAACGTGATACATGAATAATACAATTAAATACATGATTATAAATATGTTTATTATTTATTAACTTTTAGATTTTGCATACAATCTTGCGTCTGGCATTGGCATCTAATATACTATTTCAGAAATGAAGCCTTATATATATATATATATATATATATATATATATATATATATGTAACAGTTTTTTTGCGCACACCTACAGGTCGCTACCATTGGTGTAGAACAATGCGGTTTTCACCATTCGATGCGTCTTTCTATTGTGCAGTGCCCATGCTAAAAAAATTCCCTAACATAATTCCTTCCCCCCCTTTAACGGGTACAGTTCTTCCCTTGGCTGTACACGCATTTTTTGAATTTTTCATTTTTAATCATAATTTTGGCACAAAATAAGTCAATATTTACTAAACATTTAATATCATTCGATTCACAAAAGATTTATTTATCGATTCAGTTTAAAAAGTATATATTTTAAAAATTCATAAAGTACTTTTTACAAAAAACTAAAAACAAACATGCATTTTAAAAATTCAATGATTTTTATACAAAATATTTTGATATTTGTTATAATTTTAACATTTTTCGATTCACAAGATTTCTTTATCGATTCAATACAAAAAATTACATAATTAAAACGGGCAATTTAAATAAACACGAGTTTAAAGTTAAACGAGCCACACTCGAAATTATTTACCGTGACTTTTGTGCGTTTTATTACTGTGGCTTTTGTACAAATAATTTTACGTATACACAAACATTTTGATAGGATATTGATTTATCATTCTATTTTTTAGTTGTCATAGAAATACGTTAATTAAGTTATCTGATTAGATGCGCTTTTATAGTTGAAGATCATTTTTAGAAAATTATTTATTTTCCCCACTTTAAAATATTAAAAAATTTCTATTAGGTATCCTAATATCATTATGCCTGTCGCTCTAAGTAAGAAAATAGCAATTATTTTCCATTTTATGAAAATTTCGGACCCCCTAGGCCTACAAAACCAATTTTCCCCTTTTCTTTATCAAAAATTGTTGATTTTCGGAAGTCTTTCGGTTATAAATTTGTACCAGTCTATTGTTTATCTATAATAATAATAATAATGATAAAAAGACGTGTGTGTGTGTGTGTGTGTGTTCCAGCCATCAGCCATAACTCCAAAATGGAAGCAGTTACAAACATGAAACGTCACACACATATTGATTAGGTCCCGAGGTTGTGCACGTGGGTGTTAATAAATTAAATAATTAATTTTAAAACATTAAATGACGTCAGCAAGATCATTACGAAACCTATGGTAAAATTATTGAATACCCGGTTAGGTTCACTGAATGCCAGGTTAGGTCATCTGTACGCCCTTGACGATTGGTTAGGTTAAGTCGTGATATTTTCGTTGGCTTTAACGAAAATATCATGACTTAACCTAACCAATCGTCAAGGGTGTACAATTAACCTAACCGGGCATTCAATAACGTACCCGGGCATTCACTTAATCTAATCGGGCATTCAGTTGACCTAACCGGCCATTTAATTAACCTAACCAGGCATTCAGTTTACCTAACTGGGCATATATATATATATATATATATAGCGTTCAACATCCACCCCGGCAACGCCGGGTCGCTCCGCTATTATTGAATACCCGGTTAGGTTCATTGAATGCCAGGTTAGGTCATCTGTACGCCCTTGACGATTGGTTAGGTTAAGTCGTGATATTTTCGTTGGTTTTAACGAAAATATCATGACTTAACCTAACCAATCGTCAAGGGTGTACAATTAACCTAACCAGGCATTCAATTAACGTACCCGAGCATTCAATTAATCTAATCGGGCATTCAGTTGACCTAACTGGGCATTCAATTAACCTAACCGGGCATTCAGTTTACCTAACCGGGCATATATATATATAGCGTTCAACATCCACCCCGGCAACGCTATTGATGCACTCGCAACAATGAAAACTATGATTTGGCGTGCCGCAGGGCCCCCAATTACTGTCGGTTCAGTTATTTGGTCAATAAAACTATAGAAATGAACGCAGTCATGAAAATCTTAAGCTTCAAATCCGAGCTCATTGTATTAAGATTTGTGAAGCTTTAGATTTTCATGGCTGCGTTCTTTTCTGTAGTTTTATTGAATGAATAATTGGTTTGCCAGTAACTGGAAGGCCGCAGGCACCCCAATTACTGAGGCCCAAGGTGAGAGGAATAGGAATGATATCCAGATAAAGGGCTACTGATGTTCAAATTAAAATACGCCGTAGGCCCACAATCCAGCCGAAGCACCGCAGATCGAGCAAAATCGGCGCGTAGCGTATAAAATATAAAGAATAAATGTAAATTATGGTACGAAGTGGCATCGTTTTATAAATGTTTACTCCATGTCAGTCAGTTAGAGCGATCATAGATTTAGTATTTCATATTGATTACCCATCACAATATACGGCAAAATGAGCAGAAGAAAGGCTATTACTGACAGTAACCGTGAATTTAACGAGCAATGGGAAATTCAATTTCTATTTATTATGGGACCTTCCTGAAAACCATTGTGCATTGTTTGTGGAAATACTCTGTCACATAATAGGAGACATGATCTTCATAGACATTATACGGCACAGCATAAGACGGAAATAGAAGAAAAATTAAAGCTAGTGCTAGGATCTGAGGAACGCAAAGATTATTTAAATAAGATGAAAGAAAAAAAGAAAAAATGCAAAATTATTTTATGAAAAGAAGTTGTGAAAGTTCAGCAATGACAGCAGCATCATACGAAATAGCCATTTACTGATGGCGAAGAAATTGTTAAGCCTTGCCTAGAAATATTCGGCAGACGTCTTGGTGATCAGAATGTAGAAAGAAAAGTTGGTGAACTTACACTCTCAAAGCAGACAATAACGAGACGTATTGAAGATCTCTCTACCGATGTATCTGATCAATTAAAAGTTCACGCCTATGCTTGCACCTTTTTTTTAATTGCATTAGACGGAGCTCCTTCAATGGTCGATAAAATTGTTGGCACCACAACTTTGCTTGAAAAGTTTTTAAATCGTCCTTTACTGAAATATCACTGTATTATACATCAAGATTCATTGTGTGGGTAAACTTTAAATCATCAGGGTGTTATGTCAACAGTAGTAAAATGAGTGAATAAAATTAGAGCAGGAGGATTATACCGACGAGAATTCAGAGAATATTGTGATATGCTAGAGTTGGAATATGGTGATCTCATTCTTCATTATGATGTGCGTTGGCTCTCCAGAGGACAGGTTCTGAACAGGTTCTGGCAATTAAAAGACAGTGTTTTTCATTTCTTAGAAGAGAAAAATGAGTTACCTCAGGAAAGGGCGCTCTTATGTGACAATGAGTGGGTATTTGATTTGGCATTTCTAGTTGATATGACCGGTCATCTCAATAACTTAAATTTGAAACTACATGTAGCAACAGATTGTTTGCTAACCTAGTGAATGATATTAATACATTTAGAATGAAATTAACACTGTTGGTTTTCTAATTAGAAACCGAAAATTTAGACCATTTTGAGCATCTAAAAATGCAGAGCGAAAACAATGATAGTGAAATTGATTTATGAAAATATATTGCGAAAATAAAATTAATGCAAGATTCATTTGAAGCTCGTTTTAGTGAATTTGCCAAAGAGGAAAATAACATCGGTATTTATCAACCCATTTGCCATTACTGAACAAAAAATCAGCGACTTGCATACTAGTATACAGATGGAAGTTATTGATTTAAAAACAAATTTCATAATTAAAACTAAATTTGATGAGGTTCCTCCGATCCCTAAGGCTGCCGACATGATCCATTTCTGGAAAATATTGCCTTGCGAATAATTTCCAAACCTTAGAAAATTTGCTCAGGGATACATCTGTCGATTTGCAAGCACATACTGGTGTGAGTAAGCATTCTCATTTAAGGAACTGATAAAAAATAAACAACGGTCACGACTCATTGACTCCAATCTAAAAAATCTGCTTTTGCTTTCAACTACAAATTTAAAGCCCAATATAGACAAGTTGACGGGATTAAATCAAACTAAAAAATCTCATTAAAGGTAAGATTAATTTTTTCTATTATATATACATTTGTTGTCATTTTAAGTTGTTTTTTTGGCGCATCGGAACTCTGGCACAAGAAAAATGTCGCTCGGTATGTAAAAGGTTGGCCACCACTGGTTTAGACACAACTTTGCACTAAAGCGCTTGCCTGGGTTCTTTAAAATTTGGGAACGGTCAGGCTGTATACCTTCACGGTCACGGTAACGCTGAATATAACCCGAATTTTCATCTTCGGTATCAATTCCTCACGGGTAGCCTGATGCTTCTACCTTATCCTTCAAAAAAGTATTTATATATAGCGTGAAAAGGTTGGGTATCTTCTGAAACCTCCACACCTCATGTATCTTCAATATTCTGTAGCCATGGCGAACGGCTAGGTCCAGCTCATGGCTTGTATATACACACCTCAGATCTTACGCTGGTTGTTTGTGTGATTATAATCCCCATTGTTCTCGTCTGCGCACGTCACGCACAGGGGAAACATGAGCTTGTGACCTATAACGACGGGTAAGATCGGCTTGTGAGTGAACTGGGAACCTATAAGTTGATCGCGGGTGCGGATCCAGGCAGGACTATCGGCAGGAGATCTACCGTGGATATCTCCTACGATTTGACACGCAGGAGTACACAGTTAAAGGAGTACAATACATAGTCTTTTCACCAGTGGCACGGTCTTCGCTTAGACCATCAACCAAAAAACGCGACCATTGACCTTAATGGGTACTTCTCCCGTGTTGCGGGCATGCTTTATGTATACCCCGTTCTGCTGCTGTATGTGTATGAGCCAGTAAATAGCCTTGTGCCCATAACTGCGGGGATTGTTTCTGTGAATGACGGCTAAGATGTCTTTAGGCATGAAGTTATTCTTGAACACCCTAAAACATAATGAGGCGATCGTGGTTGCGACTTGCAGCGAAACGGGCTATGTACATTCTTCTAAAGCAGTGGTCGGCGAACATTTTCGGGTATTACCCCAAAATATATTTGAGGACGTAATCAGGACGTAAATTCGTAATATTCTAAAATTTAGAATAACGCCACATTTATGTAACAAAATAAAATAAAAATATACGAAAAAAATATCAGCACAAAGTGTCTCTCATACCACACGCATTACCCCCAAAAGTTTTAAATTTACCCCATTTGGGTAATTTACCCCTGTTCCCCGACCACTGTTCTAAAGGTTAAAGGCCTGGAAACATACTCTAAACACGCGCACATCATTCACGCAATAACGCTCACATTCACCAGCTATATTGTATGGACTAGTTTCATTAAAACTGTTGTAGTAGCCGTCAAAATCTTCACGCTCACTATCACTCATGTTGGTGTAGTTAAAGTAATGTTTGGGGGGAGGCAGTCCTACGTAATTTAAAGTGTCGCTAGTGAGGAAGGTGTAAGGGAAATACCCTTTTGAAAATTCGGAGGCTACACTCATTACCTTGGGTAGCCTGGCTAGTTTACAAGATGTGAATAACAAAGTATCTTTAAACTGAATATTACCTCTTATCTGCATTTGTATAAGCTTGTTTCCTCTTTTCAGGCGATCACCCGTAAATATCTCTGATGACTCGTGCTCAAGCAGTTCCTTATAAAGGAACTGTGTGTCAAATTTTGCCCTGTTATGGGCAAGAATATAAATAGTCATTTTTTTAACTTGTCCGCGAAGTTGACAATATAGGCACAAAGAGTTTCACATGGCTGTCGTGTGCAATCGTTTTAAAAACGTTTGTCCGTTTACCACGAACATTCATTTCCTGCTCGACCCTTCTCAGCTCTTCAGGACCCATATTACACTCAAACTCAAGCTTACAATCTTGAGCCAGTTTACGAGCACGATGCACAACCGTAGGCAACCAAATATTTTTGACCTTGGTATTTAATACAGTAAACATATGGACTAAGACTACTGCTAAAAGCCGCAACCACGATCGACGTTTATGTGCTTTCTGTAAATAGATTGAGAATTGAAATTAAGAGTATAAGGTGTGCCACAATGACCCGCAACCCGGAATACTCTGTCAATATCTACCGTGAAGTTGTCCATATTGAAGGCTGTACTACTTTGAGAGGCCTGCATTATACGGCTCAAGATATATTCTATGTCTACAGCTGCCAGGCGTCTGAACGGTATTACTACCCAAAAATCATCTACATCCCCGTCATCTGACCCGAACCCGAAGGACAACCTCGTCCGGACTTCACTTTCGTCGCGGTTCTGAAGGGCAAACTCCACAACACCCTCATCTACGCGCCGCAGTCCAACACCGTTGTTATACAGGGTTCCAGGGTCAACCCTGACCACGTACCGATTTCTATTCAGGGCAGGGGTGGGGTTAACGGTGCGCACCAGTTCGAATGTTATACCTACCTCCACAGCATGAGAAGCTGCTGCAGATGTGGAGGATGTACTCGGAATTGAACGGGAATAAGGGGGTATATTTGAGGACGGGACTAGTGTGGGGGTTGTGTCGTAAGACGTAGAGGGCTGGGGCTCTATAACCGGTGCACTCTTGCCATGTTTTATACCTAACGTGGAAGGTTCTTCAGTGGGGTTGGAGTCTGTAGCTACACTGTCATCGGGGTCTTGCGTAATATCGATGATGGAGTGCTGTACATCTTAGTAATTCACGGTTCTTTTGAAGAAGAAAAACAAGAATATAAGGAGCAGCACTTAGATTTTGTTATATTTTGTAAATGCTCCACTTAGGGGTGTCACGTGTTAGCGTTGGAATCTGTAGAAAAGTTCAGGTTCACAAACCCCTCCACATATATTATATCCAGCCCAAAGGAAGTGGTAAAACTGTGTTTATGCTTAAAATCATTAAGGATAAAGGGAAGATGTTCTCAAAATTTGTGCATAAAGTAATATGGTACACTTCGACGTACCAATCAGTGTTCAACGAATACCAACATGATATTTTGTTCCACAAAGGCATATATCACGTTAATTCGTTAAAAGGGAAATGAGCATACAGTCATTGTAATTGACGATCTCATGTTGGAAATGGATAAAACGTTTGCCGAGACATTTACAGTGTTCTCCCACCATTTTAACATTAGCGTATTCTTCATCAATCACAATCGATTTTTCAAAAATAGATACATGCGCAATGTGTCGTTAAATACACAATATCTAGTCTTATTCGCGCAATGTAGAGATGTGTCACAAATTATGGTATTAGCCAATCAAATGTTCCCAAATCAGCGTAAGGAATTTTTGGAAGTTTATAAAGAAACTACAAGTCAGCGTTATGGATATTTGCTTTGTGACCTTCACCCACGAAACACCTTTAGGGTGCTTCTAAGAACGAATATATTCCTAAACGAACCTGAAACGGTGTATATTCCAGAATGACAAATAGGTTAAAGAAATACCATGAATTAATAAAAATCTTTCAACCATTACCCCGGGCATTGCAGCAGATGTTTGTTAAAAATATCGACTTTTTAAAATTCATCTGTGAAATCTGTCTTAATGTTATAAAATGTAATGTGCCAATGAAACCCCCTCAGAAAGCAAGGCTCGCCTACGTCGTTACAAGAACATAATACCTTCGTTCGCTCGTAAAAGTCAAACTGTGGGGAAGAAAAAGCGAATTATTGTACAAATAGGGGGATCATTCCTCCCCATCTTCTTTTCAGTTTTAGGACCTTTACTGGCTAGATTAATATAATGAAAAAAGTGGTAGTGATCCCACACAAGGTGTATGCTTCACTGAAAAGTTCAAAGAATCAGACACGGTTCTAGAACACCGTAATAGGAGGCTTAAAATAATGGAAAGCGAATTGTTAGCCCTATTGAACAGTGAAAAGTCACCTGATGAGAAAAGGATCTTGTACCAAGAGGCTTTGCAGAAATTTCTTCATGAGTACGAAGGTTATTAGGCACGTGGTTATTAGGCACAGCGCGAGCAACGATGAGCATGGCGACATAGGACATGGGACCGATGTTAGAGATGACCAACCAAAGAATAACGGAACGCAACACATCGGGCATGAATTAAAAAGTAGTCTCCCACATACATTGAGGAATAAAGGCTTAAGTCTTTATAATATATTGAGTGAGGACCCCATCATACAGTGGACCGATACAGGCGAGGTCATTGCTAAAAGAACAAGGGTACAGGGAATATCGTCGACATTGTCCATGATCTCGTGAGAAAGTGGGACAGGCCCTCACCTGCAGGATGGAAGCATATTAAAGCAAGACTACAGCAAACAAATGTCCCCAAAACATTGATAGGAAATCTGAATAGGTTAAAAGACTTGGAGCAAGTCTCGCATGTGTCACAACTGAGTACGCAACCACCCCCAACAGTAAACAGTAGCATCTCTGAAGAGGAGAAAGAAGAGACCAAACATCAACGCCCATCCTTATCAACATGTCTCTAAAATACGCAAATGGTTAATATATTAAGAAAACGCTATTATGACATTTGTAACCGAGCCTCCTGTGGCGGTGTTAATAGACTGTACAGAGGTGTTTACAATGATGGAGTAGGGAAAAAAGATGTTAAGAGGTTTTTGATGGCACAGGATGCTTATACACTTCATAAGCCGGCGAGAAAAAAGTTTAAAACAGTCAAGACAACAGCGGCCTCGGTTGATTCTATTTGGCAAGCGGATTTAACAGACATGCAAAGATATTCAGTGTATAATGATGGCTACCACTACATCCTATTTATAATAGATGTATTCTCTAGATAGCTGTGGCTAATTCCTCTGAAAAATAAATCACCTGAAACAGTTGCTAAAGCTACCAAAACGCTGATGTTGAAAGAAAACAGGGTTCTAGGCTATTTTTGTATGGATATGGGGAAAGAATTTATAAGTCGCGCTTTTCAGAACATGCTGACAGAGTTTAATATCAGTTACTATACCAGCAATTCTATACATAAGGCCTCTTTAGCTGAAAGAGTTCAACGTACCATAAAGAAACGCATGCATCGCTATTTTACACATAAAATCACATACAGATATATAAACATTCTGGGATCATTGGCCTCGTCATACAACCGTTCACACCATCGCAGGACTGACACAACTCCTAACGAAGTTTTAGAAAGAGGTACGCGCCCAGAGACTGATGTGAAAAGAGATGGAACACTGCCACAACACTCTACACGTTTAAAAATCAATGATTATATAAGGCTATCGCGTTCGGGAAATAAATTCGCGAAGGGATTTGAGCAAGGATGGACACGTGAGATTTTTAAAGTTAGTGCTATGAAACCTAAAGGCGAGATAATGATGTATTACGTTGAAGATTGGAATGGGGTAGAAATCGCTGGAGGCTTTTACCGCGAGGAGTTGCATAAAGTGACACTTAATTTACGAAAAAATGTTTTTAAAATTGAAAAAATTTTAGACAGCAAAGGTTCAGGAAAGAGAAAAATGTACCTGGTGAAATGGCTAGGGTACCGAGAAAGCTTCAACACCTATATAAAAGCTGATGCAATAATGAAGCTTAAAGAGTATGCAACATGACGCCTAACCACTTCTAAGTCACGCTTCCGTCCTCTTCTTCTCTGTCTGTACATCCTAACAACACTCTGGCCAACTTTGTAACAAAACTCCATGGACCCATTGAATTGGAACGTGATTCGTACGAAGTTGGTGTTTGTGAATTCCAGTTAGCCACCAAATTTTTAACTCTTGAAAATGAACAGGACGTGCTTCTGATTTTTAGAAGATTCGACGAGTGTGAAAAATTTGGGATAACCTTAGATGATACTATGCGATCACTCCTGTTCGGTGGGGTATAGTACTATAGTACAAAAGTAACACTAGGACTCGGTCATTGTGACACAGCCTCGGACATTGTGAGTGGCTTAAACAGGAGTCTTGAAAAGTCGCACCTAACGGCCGATTTACTTTTTGAAGTCGTAAACATACACACGCCTGCACACACGTTGAAGATAAAATTACCGATTAGTAGAAATATTAAAGACAAAGAGTTGTTCACAATTGTGGCCGAGGGTCGATATGGTGCAGCCCTCCAAAGAGATACATTTCACGAGGCACAACATGACTTGTTCAGCTTAATGTATCAGTTAAAATCGGAGAAATTTTTGTGAAGGCTATCCATCCCCAGACATGTGCTATATTTGCAGGAATATCATGGAGCATCAATTTGTTGGGGATACCCTGGCACGCATGCTGCGCATTGTACACATTCCCAACCATAAATGCAAGAGTTTGAGCATTATATATGACAAGCCCCATTATATGAGTGTTGCGACTAATGTATTAACCAATATCTCAATATATATAAGAATGATTGAGGGAAAAATTTTCCCATTCGGTGATGGAAGCTTAACAGTCAAGCTACACTTTCGTCGCATTCATTTATAATGACCCGAAAGCATTTCACAGCCTATCGAGGGGTGAGATATCAGCGTGGGAGTGGACTTGGATCAATGTTTTCAACCATGCTACGCACGGCTGTCCCATTAGGGTGTGTCAATTTTGGGGGTGAAATGACTAAATTGAAAATCATGTGATTTGGTAGCAATTTAATGTAATCATTTAGCATACAAAATAATGTCCTTGCTTCAAAAACAATAAAAAATAACTCCTACCTACATCGATTTTAATTAAAAAATTCCATTTTTCCGTAAATTCGTAACAAAACAACAAATGTGCGCAAACATCCTATCAACATTTAAAGTGGCAATAAGATATCATTCAGAGTCTTTATTTGAAAGTAACCAATGCAGTCATGTCCTTTTTGCTGCGGTTCCTTGACATCAGCATTCGGCTTGCTACTTGCGCTTTGATGTAGCCTTCTCGCCTCTCGTGACTGTAAACTTGACTAGCTGCTTCTGTGACCATTTACACACATCTCAACATTCTGAGTGTGAGAAGGCCACTTTGGCACTTGCATTGGGGCCTCTTTAAGTTGTGTTAAATCTTTGTTTGTTATACATGTTGTCAGTGGTGGCTCCAAAACTTCCGAACTCAAGTTAACTAATTCTGACAATTTCGTGGCATTGACGTTTATCGAGGTACCTTCCTTGTCTGAACAGAGCAGTCTCCCAGCTGGTCATCATCTAGTGATGTTCCTCTAAGCTTTAGAATGATTTCCACAGCCTCAGTTCGCTGTTTGGTACATTGGCTGCAGAGTATTGCTTGCAAAACTGCCTCTGGCCTAGCATACCAAGCGGACCTTCTCACCACAGGTAACACGATGTCCACCACTACTTTCCTTTGTGTTCTCAGTAGCTGTAATTGAAACAAGATGTAGTTGGGCCCCTCCATCCACATTGGATTAAGTTTTACATTGAACCAGTGAGGAAGATAAAACCCAATAATAAATTCAACAATCAACATCAAATTCTATAGCATTTTGCCGTTCAGTGCATGTGTGGAAACCCAAATCCTGCAGAAACGAATCGCTGTAGTTAACCAACGACTGTGACTTACGGGTCCAATCTCCAAGAGAGCCAGATTTTGAGGCAACTCTCCTGATCTGATTGCTTGAACAATACGATAAGCGTAAGATTGATCCGTGCTGAGGTCTTTGATAAATTCTTCAGACAACACTGGAAGGGGAGGGCCTACTTCGACCTCTGGAAATTTTGTATTTATTTCTAATTCCTTTGCTTCATCTAGCATGTTGCCAAGGGGGCCTGACCACTTGTTGTTGCTCTTTGTAGGACCATCAAGTTCCTGGATGAGACGACGAAGAGGTAGTTCCCCTGTGTGCAAATCACATACAATCCAAACAAGCCTTCTTCCAAGTTTTTTCTCTAAATGCGTCATAACACCGCCCTGCCATCCAGTGTTCACCGCAGTTGAGTCTCCACCAACGGCCTGCAGTGAACTGCTAAGTCTTCTTTCTTGAAGCCAACATATTATTTGATCAGCAATTGCCTCTGCATGTTTCTTGCCTTCTACTTCTGCTTCAGGAACAAAGTGAAACAAATAGCGGCCACCAGGTTCGGAACACACAGAGTAGTGTTCTTCTTTGATGAGACCGGGAAACTTTCTGTCCATTCCCTCTACCTCTGGGAGAACTTTTGTGTCATCTCTTCTTCCATCAAACAAAAGGCAAGAGAGACCTTCCTCCTTCAAATCTTTTTCATGCTGATCAGATATTTCCTTCATTATTTTTTCTTGTGCTCTTCTTATCTTATTATGATCTATCACTAAGGATGTATCCTCTCGGCTGATGAGGCCTGCATCTATCCAAGCAGCAGTGGCAATCTCTGCAGTCTCTCGTAGCCCCGTATGGTGGCGAATACTGGCAAGGGCAATGTTTGAGATGTCTTTAGTGTTGTATTTCATTCTCTTCGGCGAAGGTTCAGATGGCATTTTGGAGCTATCATCTGATGTTGCTTCTTTCTGTTCATCTGAAGAGCTTTCAAAGAAGTGAGAAACCTCTTGATAGAGCTCTTCATCTCTTTGGGTGGCTTCTTCACTTCTTTTTCTTCCTTTCTTCCCTCTCTCGGATTTTCTCTTTTTTCTTAGCAATAACAATCTGTTTTTTGTTTTCTGAATAATCTCCCGAACCAATCTGCATACTTCCTTGGCCTCCTGCCTTTGTTCTCTGCGCCTTTATGAAAGCCAGCTCCAAAACAGGGATCTTCTTCTCACGAGGACAGCGACAATCAATGTGAGGGTGAGGTTCTCTTCTGCATGAGGGAGAACAATTGGCTTCAGAACACAACTCTATGGGACACTGGCAGTTAAAAATGTCAAGAAGAGTATTAAGTGTGTGCAGAAATTTATTTTTCTTTGCTAGTTTTCCTTTACCAAGTGATGTCTCAACTGCTTTGTGCCACAGCTTTGTTAATTTTAGCTCAATAGTTCTATACTGATTAAGTACAGGTGGTTTGAATAACACATTAGCTTTTTCCACTGATGCAGAAGAGGGGTAATCATGTCCCTTATGAGCTCTTTCTCTGTGTAGTTCCTTCTATCCTTTGTATTTTGTTCACGAAGGAGTAACCCTAGTCTCAGCATGTCTCGCGCTGTTGGTAGTTCTGATACGGGAAGCTCCTTGCCTGTACCGACTAACAGGCTCAAGTGGCATGACGACTGACCTCTTGTCTTCAATTTTGGCATCTTAGGAATATCTGAAAAGAAAGAAAAACATTTAAGTATTTTATATCAATTACGATGTTTCAAAGTTTAGTCATTCGATGTTCTAAAATTCAATAAAAAAATATTTCATGGGATTACAACATAATTAGACAGAAGAATATGATAATAATAAATAATTGTAATAATCAATAATCCATACTTACAGTTAAACTGTAGTATTCGTCTAGTAGAATAACTATGAAGTAAGTACAAGAGCAATAACAGCAAACCACCGTCTATGACATCTAAGAGGCAACTGAAGACTGAGAGTGAGGGACAGTTCTATTCATGTTGTGACTTGTACATTGTACAACAACTATATGACCTTGAAAACACTCCATATGCGATCAGTGGGATAATTCTGTGACAGATGAATAGTTAATCAATTTATGTCCTATTATTTAGAAAAGAGTCAATTTCTGAAACTTTAAGGTAAAATTGATGTAGGTAAGGTTTATTTTATTTCATTTTGGTTGGCGAATTTCAAGTTTTGACATGAAAATACACTATATTTTCACTACCAAAATTGATTTGAAAAAAGTTGACAAAATTGACACACCCTACTGTCCCATTGTTGAAGAGAGGGGGCTAGATACCTCGGGAGGAAGGCGTTAAAATCAGGTTTTAACACGGTAGAAGATATAATGGCTGGAACTAAACCTAAAGAAGCTCTAAAAAAACATTTTAAACGTACACGGGTCGAAATCATCAAAGATGCAAAGAGAAAAATGCGTGATGGCGCTAAGAAGAAGAGGTCTGTCCGGAAGAAGGGGGTTACCAACACGTGGCACTATATGTAAAAGGATATCAAAAAAGTGTTCTTAGCGAATGAAACCTATGGCTGATCATTTTTTTAACTGATATAAGCTGAGGACACTACTCTCACGAAACATAGGCTGATTACTACTTTTCGAGAGAGGTGGCACTATTTCTGACTCGTCATGGCACGCTTCATCCAACCGTGTAGCTCACAATTTTGTAAATCGGAACTGTCCCTCTTTCATATGCCCCCAACACAAGTTTCTATTGAGTACAGTGACTTTATTACAATTAACTCATGAAACACAATTAGTTCACCGAGTGCCCCTATAGAATTCGTGATACCCAGCTCAGGCCTATACCGTTTTGATCCAAGCTGCATGCACATGTACGCTAAACTGTGTATAGCCCATTCACATCGAACGGACTGCGATAATCGTTACTCTGCATACCCTGAAACCAACTTTCTACACTCCATATTCAGTCAGTGTGAGGTGTATTTAAACCACGTCAACATCTTGGCAGGAACGGTTTATTATCAACTACAAGCCTATCTGGAAAATGCCTTCAACTTTTCAAAAGAAACGAAGGATACCTTTTTAACTGCCGAGGGCTATTTCAGACTAAAGACGAAAGTAGTATAAAGAAAAAATTTAAAAATTCTAAAAAGAAGATATACGAGTGTTTTGGACGTCTTCATACAGACTTCACGTTCCAGGAGAAACTGCTTATGAATGGGATACATATGAAATTAAAGCTCACCCTCACGAATCCTGAGATCTGCATAAATCTGGGACCTGATCAAGAAGAGGGCGCAAAACCCGTTGTGATTCACATCATGGAAACATATCTGCTCGTACGTCGAGTGAAATTAAATTCGCCGAAATATGTAGAAATTGAAAAAATGTAATACACGCAACAGTAAAATACCCAATTAACAGAATACAAATCAAACTATACACGGTGTCTGCAGCGTTGGCCTCGAAGCAGCTAGAAAACGTGGCCCTGGGAGTTCTACCTGAAAGGTTATCAATTGGAATGCAGGATCACGCTTCGACGAATGAAAAATATACAATGAACACCTTTAAATTCGAGAATTTCGGCCTTAAAACAAAACTCTATACGTCAATGGCGTTGCGTTGGGTAGGACTTTGGATACAGACTAATCATCAGACGTTGTGTTCCCGCTTTGCGCGAGAGCTTATAGTAATCTGGCCCATATTGCCGGTGGCTGTGATGAGCTTCAGATTGGCGTAACGCAGAAAGAATTTGTCGATCAATTTAACCTTTACCTGTTTGATATCACCCCCGACTTATTTGCTAGTGTAAATACACACTTAATTCCACAACAAAGTGGGAACATCTCAGTCAGATTGGAGTTCGCCAACCCGAAAGACACGCCTATTAGTGTACTGGTATACCTCGAGTCACCAGCCCTAATTGAGATCGACCGTTTGCGAAACGTTGTCACAGACTTTTAAAATGGATGAAAATACACTTCAGAAAGTAATGAAAGGTGACCGAACCACACGCACCAAATTTATCAGTGTGTTTGCGAAGAATGAAACATTGAAATTGGTAATACCGAGAGAGTGGGGTAGTCTTATTGTGAACACAGATGTTATTGGTAGTGAAGGGATTCATTGGTTTGCAAGCTATTTTAAAAATAGGGAAAGAATGTACTATTTTAATTTATTCAGTACTCAGCCCTGGAGTGACTCTGTTGTTGTAAAATTTCCCGTAGAGCTGCATGTCTCTGAAATTGTCTGGAATCCTTACCGTTTCCAAGGATATTTTAGTAATACTTGCTGGTTGTATGGTCTTTCATTTATCCTGC